>BOPP01000113.1:1378428-1435737 GCA_017312745.1 Gryllus bimaculatus | reverse complement strand
GAGAAGCGTGCTTGGAAGAGATATTTTTTGTGCAGCAGAATATATCGATCTTAATTCGCGAAAGAAATAATTATAAGTAAATATCAGAAGTGAAGTACATTGGTATTAAAAAAATTCTTGCTTCTTCTGCTGGTTTAAAAAATATGATATCAGTCTTTCAATAATACCAGTATTTATCATCCAGCAGGAAAGAAATCATATAATGATGTGTGAAAAGTAGAAACCTTTTATAGAAACCGTTTCTGAAGAAGTTCATGCAAATATGTAATTTCATTACTCCGATTTCAACAATTTTATGCTTATCTATTATGGTATACCAAATTAATTAATTGTGGATTAATTTTATGTACGTCTTTAATAAAAGAAGTTTCAAGTAAATATTCATGTAGAGGTAGCCCTTAAACTGATTTATTAAACGTTGAATAATAATGACTAACTGATTTTATACAGCTGCATAGGAGAATCTGTAACCAGATTCACATTTTCTCCAAAGTCTTTTACGATCATAAAATAACTCTGGAAGTCATTTCGAGCTGTGGTTAAATAATGGAAAAACGTTCATTGCTCCGCTGAAGTGTAGCTAACATCAGAAGACATAATTGTCTGCCAAATGTGCTACAAAAACACAAAGTGCTTAAGTGATGTAAAGACGAAGTTGGGTTGCAGAATTAGGATCGCTTGCCACGGAATCTTTAGAAAACAGCTGAAAGTGTTTGTATTTCGAGTGGACTTTGGTGGTTGGTTTCGAGAAGGAAATTGCAACGCTACTACTCTTCGAAGTAATCGCTCATTTCTTGATTTCAGAATGACGAATTTCTGATAATTTATGACGAGCCAATAAATAGCAAGGATTCCTAGCACTTGTATCAATGTGACGAATCCTAGTAACTTGTATCGTGCGTAGTAGCCATATACCTTTGCAAGTCTGACCCCCTTGGTTGGCAAGATAATGAAAGAAAGAGAATAGGGAAAAACCTATTCGTGTCTTGCACAACCCGAGACGGGGAAAAATATATAAATGCATAAAAATTTAAGAAGTAATAATAAATAGGGGGGGAATTATATTATATTAATTATATTTAAATTTATATATTATAGTAAGATAGAATATGTAGATTAATATATATGAAGATAGAAGAAATTGGTAATTATATATTATTTAATGGTAAATTAATAATTAGACTAGAAATTTAAATAGCATATCATACTCGTAAAGTCGTGAACATTTGTCGTAAATAATAGACAATTGTTTTCTTTCGTCGCTACTGTTGTACACGAGAAATAATAATAGAGGTGGAAACGGCGATTGTTCGACCGAAAATTTCGGCCTGGTAATCGAATAAGTTCATCTTGTTCCCTATATTCTTGTTGTAACTCTTGTCTCCTCATAGTGCCACGCCCTACAATAATTTCTTACACCATAATTCCCCCAGTGTTAAGAATCCAGTGTTGGCTGATCTGATACGAAACTCAGTTGTCGCCAAACGATCTGAATTGTGAGGGACCAAGAATATTACCTTGAGAGAAATTAACTTTGCTTCTTTGCATAATTTGCAATTTTTATTTGCATCAATAGATGTCTAAACTAAAACGAACTTAATAAGGAAAGTTTTTGGGCGTGCTTCATCTCGAGATGATGATTTAGCCGAGATTGTCCAATCCCCCGCCACCGCCCGCCCCCGCCCCCCCGCCACCCGCCCCGCCCCCACCCCCCACCCCGCCCACCCTTTCTGTGCGAGATCCTCAAGCGCGCAATGGTAATCCGAGTAGGTCGCGGGCGACGGAACGAAAGAAAGAAAAAGAGAAAAGAAACAAAGGGGAGTGGGGGGTGCAGAAAAAAATTTTTGATAGACCCCCCCGCCCCCCCCGCCCCCCCCCGCCGCCCCCCCCCCCCTTTCATTTTTTTTAAGAAAAAAAAAGAATAGAGCGGAAAAAAAAGGGGGGGGGGGGGGGGGGGGGGAAAGGTTAAAAAAAAAAAAAAATAGGGACCACCTCTTTTCTCTTTAATGCTTTTCTCACCAAAATCATACAGATACACAGGTGGCTGATAAATAGCTAAAAGAAAGTAAATGAGGGTTTGCCGATTCGAATTGGCGGCGGCAGGGATGTTTTGCACTTTGTGATCGGGCGTGAAAGGCAAATAAGAACGTCCACCCATCATTCAAATTGTCCATAAAATCCAAACCCTGTTTTTGCACTTGATTGCAATAATCCATTCGGTTATGACTCTCAAAAAGATGGAGGAGGAGACGAAAAAAAGAAGAGAGAGAAAGAGGGATGAGAGGAGAGAATTTGAGAGCAGAACACTAGAAACGACTACAGATAGATATAATCAAAAAAAAATGCCCAAAGAGACGATCAAAATTGTGAAGGAATGATGAAGAGGTAAAGGAGAAGTAGTTACATGATGGAGGAGGATGTGTAGATCAGAGCACGGACATGGATTAAGTCGTGGAGGGGCAGACTGATCCAAAGGAGGACAAGGCAACGAGGTGCGGGGTTACGAAGTTACCCACGTTGCAAGAGGATACGAAGAAGTTAAATAAGGATGTAAACTAAGAGATACAACGAAGTAAAAGAAGGATAAGTATAACAAGGAAAAGGATACGAAAGAGGACGAGAAGGATATGAAACAGGAGGACGAGATGAGGGAGGGGAGTATAGGGGTAGAGTTCAAAACGAGGATGGAGCCGCACCAACTGCGGCGCTAGGCGAGGGCGAGGGCGAAGGCGGGGGGGGGATGGCGGAGGGCAAGGGCGAGGGGTGAGGGTAGGGAGCGATGGCGTGGTGCGAGGGATGGGAGAGGCGGAGCGTCAGCGAGAGCCGGGAGGGG
Organism: Gryllus bimaculatus; assembly: GCA_017312745.1. Classification (NCBI taxonomy): domain Eukaryota; kingdom Metazoa; phylum Arthropoda; class Insecta; order Orthoptera; family Gryllidae; genus Gryllus; species Gryllus bimaculatus. Next base: position 1,432,904 of record BOPP01000113.1, on the reverse strand, counting down.
ATGGGGCAGTGAGAGGGGGTGCGAGAGCGAGGGCGAAGGCGAAAGCGCGAGGGCGAGTGCGAGTGCGAGTGCCGAAGTGCGAGTGCGAGTGCGAGTCGCGAGTGCGAGTTGCGAGTGCGAGGGCGAGGGCGAGTGGGCACGGGAACAGCGTGCGACGGCCCGGCGAAATAGAGCGAGAGAATGGAGGGCAGAGGACGGAGTGCCCCGGGAAAGAACCCGCCTCGACGTCGTCGCGCGCAGCAGTTTCGCTGTAATCCCATCGCTTTAGCCCGCCCCCAGTCTTCCATGCTTTCCCTCATAATCACTCCGGAGATTCATTAAAGGAAGTCGGTTAATCAAAAAATTTAAATGTGCCTCTAATGAGAAGAATTAACCCGCAGAAGGGCGAGGGCGCGCAGAGCACGCTGTTTAAATTTTTCCCGGAAGTAAGAAGCAGCTGTGACAACACGCCAGGAGCTCTCTCTCATAATCAAGTGGAGAAGGTGTCTGTAAAATGGCGAGTTTTAGCAAACAAATGGCTCCTCTAAGAGATTTTGCGTGGAGTGGGTTGTTGTGGAGGTAATATTGTATTTATGTGTTTATATAGAGTTAGGTCGTAGTTAAACTAAAAACAGAATGGAAAGTACAACACAAGTCAGAGAAAATTAACATTAATTTTTTACATACATATTAAATTTTACATACACATTAATGCGTAACACAATCAAATCCTCCTCTCGAAGATTCCAACAAAATAATATAGATAAATGTCATTTAACATAACAATATTTAATATGTATTTCTAAAATATGGATGAATCAAAATTAAACGATGTAAGGGAACTCAGGCAACATTTTCTTATTGTGCTCTACAACTTTAAAATAGATATTCTGAGATGATACGAATATGAAATGATAGTCGACATAGAACATCACTGTAGGGCCTCATTGGTATAACTTACAACGAATTACTCCGAATAAATTAAGAAATCAGATGAATTGTTTGACATAACTTGCATCTGTTAATGCTATATATATAATATATATATATATATATGATATATATATTATATATATATATATATAAAAAAGTAGTAGAGTCTTGAAACTCGTAACTAATTAGCAGCAATCGTCTCACTTTTACTTTATATTTTAAAAATACGAATATTTCGTGGATGTCGTACGTGAAGTTTTGGGAGTTCTAATTACATTATTAGCCCACTTACGGGCAATTTACGGGCAAGGCAGTCGATTTTAGGCGTCTCTCCGTCGCAGGCTTGGAACCAAGACGAACGACCACCGTCGATGGAGCGTTCTTAAAAACGGCTCACTGACGAGGGGCGTTCCGCAAGGACGAGACAGTTTAGAGCTGGTGTTGGAGACCCGCAGCCAAGTCGCAATTGCGCTCAGAACGACTTCCACTCGAAAGGAACGATGAATTTAAGATGAAGCCCAGAAAGCGAAAAAAGATCTCACCCTAGTCAGCCCCGCCTCGCTCTCCGTCCGCTTCACCTCGCTTTTGCTCACCCGCCTTACCCTCTCGCAAGCACCAACTCGCCCTTGGCTTGCCCGCCCCAAACCCACCTGCCCCTCTTCCCCTCGCTGAGGTGTCGCGCCCGTACCTCCCCTCCCCCTTCCTGCTCTCCCGCCCCGCACTTCCCAACTTGCTTTCCTCGTCCCGCTTTCCCTAAGTTGTTTTCCCACCCCGCCACTCAACTTGCTCTCACCGACTCCCGCCCCACGCTCCTCCGTCTCGCTTTCTTACTCCATAACACTTATTTAATTGGCTGTCCGGGTGACGCCGGGTCCATGCCAAAGGTGCCAAATGGTGGCACCATTTGGCACCTTTACCATGGGCCTGGCGTCACCCGGAAAGCCAATTAAGTACTGACTTCGACCGCAAAAGCCTACGCTCTATCCATACCACTTGCTCTCTCGCCCCAGCAGACAACTTGCGTTCCCGACCCTACCTCTACGCCTAGCTTTTCTACTCCATACCACTTGCTCTTCCTCCCCCCCCCCCAATATTGACAGCCCCGCTCTGCGCGTTACGTCCTGGTCCACCCGCCACATCCTTCGCGCCGCCCCTCATCCCGCCTCCCTCCCCTCCCCTTCTCGCCGCCCCGCGATCGCCCTTCCCTTTCTGCCAGTGCATTTGCTTGGCTCTCGAGCCACATTTTCGAGTTTAATTATTATTCCCCCTGCGAATGCCGGCGATACTCCTACCAGCCCCGACGGCGCGCCGTAAAATCCACTCCGCAGGAGGCGACGACGCCACCACGCCGACGCGCATTGGGACGACGCCGGCCGGGGAATCGGGCGGCTGACAGCCCTTGCGACTGAACGAGGAGAAATGCAACGATTACGAAGAGGAGGAAATGGACGATGGGAATGTGATTTAAGGAGGAGAAGAATGAAAATGACGAGGACGAAGCGGAAACCTGGGGAGAAAGTTTGAAGGTTTCAAGAGAGTAAGTGGCACGTGAATTATGGGAGGAAATCTAATTCTGAGGGAGATGCTAACACAATTAGAGTAGTTCATGTGAATTCGTCTCAAGAGGCCACGGCTACAACTGGCAGTGGTAAGATATAGCCTATGTATTGCTAACTGTGATATAACTGAAATGAACTTGTCTGTAACGGGGAGGAAAGTAAATATATACGAAATTCATTCACTGGTCTACTCTAGCAGCCACGCGCTCTGACTGATCGGTACAAATAATGAAAGTAAAGTGATGTACTAATACAAGTCCCATGAACCATAGCGATATCGCCATACAAATTTCGTACCCACCTACTCACACATTATCAAATGGAAATTCGAAGATAAAGAGGCTTCAGTTACTTAAACTAAGTTTCAAAGAAATACTAAGTGTGGTGTATGCGTAACTAAATGTAATATACAATTGTTTCTTATCTTAAAGCTGCGTAAATTATTGAAAATCAATTAAAATCTAATCTGGCTTCTATTATTATTATTATTATTATTATTATTATTATTAATAATAATAATTTGTTGAATCCTTGCATTTACATCATATACAAGGTAAGGTTGTAGAATAGTAACAACAGAAAGGTACTACAAATGAATTATGTGTCATGTCGCTCAGTACATATTCTCCTAAACTCACTGCCTTTCCTCACTGCCCTGAGGAAGCCTGCGACAGGCCAGACATGTCGGCACCACAGCCAATGACGAGGCGTCTCCCGGATAGCGAATTTATGGATTCGAGCCGCGAAAGCTTACGTGTACATCTGATAAAATAATAAACGTCTACGAATTCCAGAACGATGTGGCTCACATTTCACTGTAAAATCAGTGATAAATACATTTCTGAAAATGTAATTAACATGTTTTATATTTACCAAGATGTTTGCTCACATATTGTAATGGACTATTGTAGGACATCCCACTATCAAACTTAACATAAAAACGTGATGCCTCATATGTAATTATCATCATTAAATTTTTTGTAAAGAAGCATGTTTTAGACAGTTGCTATTTATTTCAAACAATAACAGTTAAAATTCATCAATATTTACACTTAAACAACTTACTACATCGTTTCTACAACTTAAGATTTTCGACACTTGATAGATCTAATTCAGTTGCTGTGTGGAGGAGAATTCTAGCGGTCGGTTGCTCTGATCAGTAAGTTTCCGAACCTAAGGGGAATGCCGGAGCAATACCCTTACAAACGGGCCGGCTTGTTCCGGCTGAGGCGGTGCCCCGCAGGTGGAAGATATCTGGTTTGGAAAACCGTGCTAGACGACGGTTGGTCTCACCGGATCTTACCATCCAGTAGAGGATGAACACCGCTACTTTACGCGATAAAAACTTGCGCTACTCTTACAGGACAAGTGACCTTCACAGTGGATGCGCTTGGAATGACAAATCAATCAATCAAGCTTCTACAACTTCCACCTCATGCTGCAAGGATATCCTTGCATCTCACCTCACACGCATACGCGTTCTCGCACTAATGACAAAACGTCGACTGCTTTCGGGAGATCGACTGCAACTCGCAAAAAAAAGCTACAAAGACTAACTACAAATGTAGTGTAGTTGATCTTGCACACTACATAATGAACAAATGACCTCAAAAGATGCGTCCATTCTATTAATTTGAATATATTATTATTGTACTCAAAAACAAGTTAATAGGAGCATGCACTTCTAGAGACCATATCTTTCATTTACAGAAAAAAATAACGTAATTTGGTTGGATAGAAAACTCAAAATAATTTTTAAACGACAACCCTTAGTGTTTTAATAATTTTATAGATATAAGGATAAACGATGAATATTGAAAAAATACTAAAACAACGGTGCCTGAACGACAATAACAAACATCTGAGGCCTAATCTGATCGCGTGGGGTAGTACAATGAATAAAAACACGAAGACGCGCTTACTGGAAAGCTTCATTAATACGATAAAAGCCTCCGTTCTGATTATGAACGAAAATGAAATGAAAACGCCACGAAACGAGACAGAAACCGACAAAACTACGACAATTACAATCGAGGAGGTAAGCATTAACAAAGTTTATCTCCGAAGGCGTTCCCCACCCTCGCCCATTTTAAGCATATCCATCTCTGCCGCCCACCTGACCCACTCGCTCCTGCTCTTGCACCCCACCCCCCACTTCGAACGCGTACCAGCTCACACGCCCGCTCTCCCGACTCCCTTCTCGGCTGCCCACTCACCCTCCAAACTCACTAGCCTACCCTCCAAACTCTGTAGCTCACCCACCTCCTTTCCCATCTCCAACACCGATGCAACGGCGTGTCTGCCAGCATCGTCACCGCCCCGGGCCTAATTTCAGCAAATTGCAGGCGGGCGGGCGGGCGGACTCCGCGTCTGCTTCGCGCTGCCTTGCCCGCGCCAACCTCCTCCACTCCACCCTTTATTTTCATAATTGCGGCGGTAAATCGCTGATACTTTTAATTGGTATTAAATCCCCGGCAAACGAATTGCTTCCCCGCGGCGGCGAGCGCATAATTCCGAGGATGGAGGCGAGCGAATTAGCAGTTGCGCCCGAGCCTTGCTGCGCCGCCTCGTCCTCCTCCCAGGGGGCACCCGGCCCATATCTCATTGCTCTCACGGAATCATCGTGAGATCGATTTGTTTCTTTCATGGCTTCCTATTTCTGTAAGTGGATTCATTCCCTTCAAACTTGAATATTGGATAATAATTGTTGAAACCACCTATAGAATGTTCCCCCTATAGAAGAAAAACTGGTTGGTTTAATATATCCATATTGTACCGAATATTGCATCACCCGCCGGAACTCGCTGCGCGGATTGTGTCATCTGCCGGCGCCCCTCGAACTGGACCATTACGGGTTATTCACGAGTCGCGTAGAAGTGTGACGCAAGTTCCGGATGGGTCGAGACGGGCGCCAACCTGGTATAAATTCGCCGCGAGTCAGTCATGCAGTAAGCAATCAGTCCGTTAGTGTGAGTATGCAGTTACTGTGTGTAGTCAGACTGAAGTCTCAAGTGGAAGCTCAGCTGTGAAGTGTGCATTGCGGTGAACAGTGGTGCAGTAGGAGAACGGCGGCGTAGAGGACTATGGACAGAGCATTGGACAGTGGTAGGTGCATCGGACTGTGCGATAGTATAGAATAAGTGAACAGTGTAAATAAATAATCAAGAGAGGTAAGACGTGTGTATGGAAATAACCAAGTGAAAAACACAAGGACTGTGCATCCTATCTGTAAATCAAGTATTTTAGTGTGTCTTTATGCAACAAAATAAACTGTGTTTGTTAAAATATTACCTGTGTATTTTAATTCACCATTAATAAACGTTACATTATGAAAATAGAATAACTAATTTATAAATAGAGTAATAATTTAATAATAGAATAAATGTGGGATCTACATTTTCTTAAATGTGTATTATAATTTCAACTCTTGTCGAATGACCTAGTTGAAGACGTTTCTGTGCACTATTTACTCATTTCGATACTTTTGGTTTTGCTCTCATTTCTTTACCGAATAACCCAAACGGCACCAGGAATCTTATTCGCTAGTCCCATCACATCCTCCTTCTTTGTTTCGGATTTCATACTGATAAAACGTTCGTGAAAGCTATCAAACTTAACAAAAACGTTATTCAAAAAAGGCAATAGACCTTTCACGAAAAGATGTGCCATACCGACTTATAATAATTAGATGCCACCAGCTTTACCGGAAATTGAAGTAATTAAAACGTTGGAAGAGATATGCGAAGTGTAGTGCCATTTGTTGTCATCAATTGCGCATCTCCCAGAGCACTCAACCATTCATTCAGCCTGCGCGCTTTCGACTCCCACCTCTCGCACTTCCCCTGAACCTTCACCCCGCTCTCACCCCAGCCCCTCCCTTTAGAGACCACTGCTCTCAGTAACCGCACCCTCCTCACTCCTCAGCCTACAGAATAATTTTCTTTGGTGACTATTTCACTCATGTCGGGTGTCGTGTCGTATGTAATCAATGAGAAGTAAGAATATATTCAAATTAAATTAATCCCAGACGTTTATCGCCATAAATTTATCACTTTCTTTACCTTCTTACCTCCGCTGTTATCACTGCTTGCCTTTTTGTTGTTATCCACAGCAAATGTCTGAAGTCCATAATAGCGTATGAGCATCAGTATAATATTACAATATGAGTAGTTTTGATAATGTTTAAAACCATGAAGAATATTATATTATATCATTAAAGATTCAGTGCCGAAAATAGCAAAAGGAAAAGCGTAAGTGTGTGGAAGCAATTTCAAGAATTTTGTGAAGAAAGAAAATACAAATGGACAGCACAAACAACAAATGAAGAAAGCACACATACTTTAGGAAATTAATATATGAAGATGGAGACGAGTACACAGCTACCAAACTTATGTGGAAAGTTACAACCAAAATTGTTCAGAAAAATTCTTTAATGAGTATGTACGTGTGTTCAGTCCATTCGAAATTGACGAATCCCTTTGCTAATTCAGCTTGTACATCTTCCATTTCAAATACTTCCACGTTATACCAAAACATGGAAAAACTCAACTTTCTACAATTTTAATATTTTTTTTATAACAAATGTTCATATAAGAAGCATTTTATAACTGCTTTTTCGAAAGTTTTATTACAATAAAATCGAAAGATAGTTGAAATAATTTTGTGCATTAAGCTGTTGTTAATATTTTACTTCATAAAAAGGTATTCCAGGAGGCAGTGATAACTCGGAGCTCAAGAGATAGAGATAAAGAGAGAATAAGCGAAAAAAATTGCTTGTATTTACTAATATTTTCGTTTCGAAATCTATCCTGTTGTCCAGCGATATTAGTGAGGCAGCTGAAATACCCTCTCTCCGCATTGCCATTTTAAAGCAGCCGAGCTTATTCGGGACGTATTACCCAGCGCATTGCCGCTTCAAAGTGGTAACCTCCATAGTGAAGAATGGCAGCAATGGTTTTCAACTTCCAAATTCGTATCAGTAGAAAAGAAAACTAATTTCCGCAAGCGCAAAATTCCCACGAGTTGACTAGTAAGGGTTACACTGGATTAAAAATCTGTATTTATTTCGCAGTCTTGACTGTTAACCCGAACCTTAGTCTTTCATAAGCTTAGATGCAAAGGCATTTTCAGTAAACTAAATTTTATGAAATACCTTAGCGCAGTAAAACTACTAGTTTTCTAAAAATTATATAAAACCAGGCTCTGAAATGCCGTCATGGGCGAGCGCGACCGGCGCCGGTTTGGAAGCGCCGCGGCCAGGCACGCGCCGCGCCCCCGCTGCGGGCCAGGGCGCGCCAGCTGGCCGCACAGATTAATTGCAGTGTTTTCGCATGTTTTATTCAAAGCACGCGGCCGAGGAATGCGCGCGCCCTCCCGCCCTCCCAGCCCTTGGCCACTAACGGGCGAGCCTCTGCGCCGAAGAATTCGCAGGACACGCGTGCACACAACCGGAAAGAGCGAGGGAGCTTGCAGTCGCGCCAACTACTTTGGTTATGTAGTGCCACGATATGGCCTGGATATGGGGGGATTCCTTCTCTGCACTATTAGGTTTTAAAAAACACAACAAATTTATTATTATTATTATTATTATTATAATTATTATTATTATTATTATTATTATTATTATTATTATTATTATTGTGACTATGGACATATTCTGCGATTTAGGCGAATACCCTTACTCGTGTATTAATTTGTGGCAACATTTCATCTCTGCAACGGTCCATTTTTTTAGGTCTACAATGTACTGATTAGAGTAATTGCTGTACACTGGAGTACAATACCATGTGTATTGCATACGGGTGCTCGCATTGTCGCCATGTTTTGCCTTGCCGCGAATAAGCTGAAAATTAGACTATCTGAGTATGATGGTAAAAATATTAACGTATGAAACGCATGTGTACGAGAACGGGAGTTTTATCTTAGACTTGTCATGGAATTAAAAAATACATAAATAAATCAATAAATAAATAAATAAATAAATAAATAAATAAATAAATAAATAAATAAATAAATAAAACACCCACAGTATTATGTAACTAGCAACACTTGTATCAAATCAGAATGCAAATAGGTAAAATTAAATTAAAATTAAAATGAAGACTATGATGTATTTTCCCCAGGCCGGGGAACAGTAAATATGATAATCTCCTCTAGGTCGAACTTGTTTAGTTCCTCTAAATATATTCTGCTAAATGTTGCGCAAGACAAGGGAGACTGAAAACTGCCAATTATACACAAAATAAAATTACAAAAAATATAACTTCTTATTATGTTGCGATCAATGTGAAGGTGTTGTCCTCGAGAATCGAGCAGCTCCTTGCGTAGTAACCTGCCCTTGCGAGAAATCTCGGCTGCCGACGCAGCTGCGGGCTCTCTGGCACCCACTCCGCCCGGCCCCCCCCCTCCTCTGCGAAGCCGCGCGCCAGCGCAGCGGACCAGAAGGGCGCAGCACGCGGCGCGACAATGCGGGCTGGCGCGGGGCGGGGCAAGGGCGGGGGCGGGGCGGGGCCGGGGCGGGGCGGGGCCGGGGCGGCGGGGCGGGCGGCGAGGCGGAAGAGAGTGGGCGAGGCGGAGTGGAGAGACGAGGGAGAGCGGGTGAGAGCCCGATTGGATCGCGGGTGGACAGAGTGGGCCGGGAAGATGGAGCGAAGAGCATGGTAAGAAGCCGGCTGGACGGTTTAGGACCCGCGAGAGGAGTGGAGAGGAGCGGGGAGGTGATGAGTAGCGCAGCGCAGGCGACGTGGACAGAAACAAGGGTAGGCATGTGAGAGCAGAAGACAGAGCGGACTCGCGGAGGTGCGGATATCAGATAGGCGAAGAAGACGGGAGACGAGGAGTGGACAGCGCAGGTAGTACGAGTATGAGCATATGGGTACTACGGGCAGTGGTAAAGGACACAACGGCTCCAATGGAATGGGTGCGATACGCACGTGTGCGGCCGGCCGGGTGGTTAGGTGATCTGGGGAGGTCGGCCGGGTTGGTAGTAGAGATGCGACATCGATAACAAAACATCCATGTTAGCAAACACCTATTTTCAAAATATATTGACTAAAAACCATCGATATTTTTCAACATTGATTTTTTTTATATTGCTTTAAAAACCTCTACTATTAATTTGTGTGCATTAAAATTTCATATGTGTGTTCCTGTTTATCAATTCGCCGAATAAGGGTACGAGAAAAAGAGGCAGACCCGACGCCCATGACGTATTTGTTGTCCACATCTCAATGTGAAAAATGACTATGAAGAAAGAGGAAATACAATGGCAAGGAAGTCATCGCGAGCGAGTTTGGTCAATGAAGATAGTACAAACAGCGTTCCTGTGGTTCTACCACAGAAACTAGTGTTACCATCTGTTATTATTTCGTATTTTAACTTTACACAATATAATGATCATGGAAATTTTTTATTCAAAAACAAAACATCGTAAAGGAAAAACCGGCGTTAATACATCGATGTTTAAAACACCGATGTTTCTACAAAAATATCGACATCGTGATCGATGTCGCATCCTTAGTGGGTAGGTGTTCCGGGGCGAGCCGCGCTGACGCTACAGTGCAAGGAACGCCAAGTGGGCTCCTTGCGGGTGGGGGTGGGGAGCGGGACAGGTAGGCGGGACGGGCGCGTGCGACGCAGTGCGCCGACACCTGAAGCGCAACTCTGCGTCGTGCCTCAAGAGGTGACGTGGGAAGGAAGAAAGGAGAAACGCACGGACGACAGCACGGCTAGCGAAGGGGGAAGAGGCAACGCGAAAGCCGAGATAAGAAAAGACAACAAGTGGAAAATGCAAGGGGGAGTTAAAAGCGGTGAGAGGTCCAAGGAAACAATGAAAAAATAATTTTAAAAAAAAATTCGTAAAAGAAAAAATGGATGTATAGAAATGTATACAGGCACAAGAAGAAAATGAGGAGAAAGTATAAACAACGAGAAGAAATGCCTAAATGAAGATATATACATCATAAAAACAAATAGCAATGAGAGAACATGAAAAGAAGCTGTAAAAAAATTAACAAAATTGGCAAGTATAAAGAATCGAGAACACAACACAAAGTAGCGTATTAAAAACGGTAACAGTACAGAGGGAAACACCCTCATCAGATATGAGCAAGAGCAGGATACATACACTCGTCGTCCCCACGCCGGCGGGCATGTCGGCCGCCGTGACACCAGCTGCGAAGCGGGCACGACGGCCAAAACAGGCGCGGGCGCGGGCGAGCGGGGCGCGGTGAGGCGGAGAAGGGCAGGGCAGGGCAGGGCAAAGCAGGGGTGGTGGGTGCAGAGCCGAGTGCTGGCTCATTAGGGGCGGCGGGGTAATGGGCAACTTTTGAAGGACTCTCTGGCCCGCCCCCTCGCGCCCCGGGCACCGCCGCCGCCGCCGCCGCCCTGGCCCTCCGCGCCAACTTCGAGCGCTCGCCCTGGGCTGTGCCCGACGCACGCAGGGCGACCGCGCGCCGCACCGCCTCGCACTGGCGTCGCACGCGCATGAAACGAGCTCTCCACGACCATTCTAGGCGATTCAATTGTCGCTTATCCTTCACTCCGCGTTTAACCTCTCGTAAGCGGCTGAGTTTGAGGTGAATATTACCAACCGGGTTTTTGTTACGCTACTTAATGATTTACCCAACGCACAACGGTTGCCTCGATGGAAGTGGCGTCTACCTGCTCTCTTGCAATAAATGCACCGAAAACGAGTTCTCGTCATTGATCTCTACGAACGATTTGATTGGTTTGCGTCCTTCACTCATGGTGAATCTCTCGTATAAGGCTACGTTTGATGTCAATCGTACTTAGCTGTTTTTGTTACACTCGGTGATATCCTCAACGCATAATGGCTTCCTCTGATTAACCACGTGCACATCTCACGCACTGGCGTCACATACGTCGTAAAGGTGTTCTCTAAAGACTGATGTCTCAAATGTTTTCATTGGTTTGGATCGTTCATTCATGGTCCTGAATATCACTTTACTGAGAACGATGTTTTGTGTAAGCTATAATCATTTAAAAATTTAACACTAGTAACGCATTGTCCTCGTATTTATATTGGTCAGAATAGTTAGAATAGTTGTAGAGGAATAATGCTATCTAGTGTTAAACATCAATAATCCTTCACATTTAGGAGAGTCTATTTTGAAGTGCAAATAAATGTGAAGACGTAGCGGTATAGTTCGTTGGCAAGGAAAATGAATTATGACTCAGTCGGCGTCTTCGTTCAATACAGGAAGTCTGCAGATTGTATCGACAAATGTATCTGAATGTGGAAAAATTATTTTAATTCCATCAATAGTTAATCGTATTTCTGTCATTATAATGGTAGAAAATAACATGAAACATATATAATTCCTCTACAAAAAGAGTTAGGTAAACAGAGAATTCCTAATGAATGAAATTCTAAATTTATCGAATTTTAACAATGCCATATTACATTGTGTATGTAAATTTCGAATCTTAAAACAGAGGACAATATTAATAATTAGTGTTGGGAACTTTAATTCAAGTAATGTTGACACACTTTTAACTTAATTTTACATTTCATTTTACTTCTGTTTTACAATTTACTCTAAAATATTACTATTACTATTTTACTATTACACAAGTTATGTAACCACAGAATCAGGCATAAAACAAGCCGCATTCCGCATTTCAAGACTACCTTGCCTTGCAGACTTTTCATTCCCAATATATTGGTACTACACGACTCTGGCATCTTTATGAATTAGTAAAATTAAGATAAACTTGCCTTTTTAAATCGAAATCCCATTTGCACATACTGGTACTTAAGGCATAAAACAAGACACAAGTTTTGTTATCATAAAATTCAATCATTAAAGCTCCAGAATCTCTTTCAAATGCTTAATACAATGGAGAAAGGGAACCATTCAACCTAACCGCACGCACTCTTTTACAACAATTTTATTACGCCTTCCGTTACATTAATTCTGTAATATAACTTCAATGAAAAAGGCGTCCCGAGATCTTTTCAAAATTTCATTGCTCCCTTCGGACACACCGTGAGAGCAGCGCCACCGGTTGTTCTCTTCTGCTGCAGCAACGAGCAGGGAACCAACCATAAAAGGGTCGGAATCACCCTTCAAAGGGTAGCTCAATATTTTCCAGGCTTCGTTCCTCCATAGGCTTTCGCACGCAACAGACTGTTGGCAGCACGCACCTTACAGTGGGTTTCTTTCCAAAAGACGTAGCGCAGGAGAATTGTTCACACTCACTTTCATGACTCACGCTGAATGCAAGAGAACTGCAAGAGAGAATCTACTACGAAGTTCTCTAGTATTTGAGATTTATTGAAATGAGTGCACACGTTAACTTTGCGTATTACATGAATGTTTAATTACATTTTAATAACTATAGGCCGATCCGTGTAGCCCAGATCGCTACGGCAGTAGTGTCGTGGCGAACTCGTATTAAGGATCGTGGGTTCGAATCCCACCTCAGGCATGGATGTATTTGTGATCGTTCTTTCACCCCTCATCATCATCCTATTACTTAATTAAAGACGTATTAAAATTCCCTTTTCAAGCAGAAGGCCCTTGCCCTTAATAGGATGTGCAGTTGGCTAATAAAAAAATAGATCAACAAATTGACACGTGGAGACAAAACATCCGGGTGGAATGTAACATACATTTTACCAGCAGACAATAAATTACTGAAAATGCTGTTGGAAAATAACACTAACATAACTCAGAAAAAAATACTTGTACACAACCAAAAACTTGTAGTTCATTTGGTTGATCCACACGTTAGTTCTATCCCTTGAATTCACGAATTACTCTTTCACGAAAGCTCTTTCAAAAATGTATTTTAACATATAAAAATTCAGAAGGATATCGTAATTAGCAGAACTGGGCACTGAAATACGCAAATGATATCTACCAGCTATTTACCTTTTACCGGTCAACCCAGTTCACTAATTTGCATTGCATGACCCCGAATCCAATTTGCCTAGCTGGTTGTTACCCACACGCCATCTCTTTAAGCTTGTCAATCAAACGTTTGGCATCTGCCTTTGATATATTTCCCCTGTGCCTGCCCGCGTTTATAGGAAAATGCGAGCAATGTCTCCGCACCAGTGATTTAAGCAGATTAGACAAGCCCCGTTCTCCATAGGGAAATCTAAACGCGCACGCCACACCGATCGCGCACGCTTGGGCAGTAAAAGAGTCTTTCCTTTGCGCGATCCGGCCTTTCTTTCGCCATAACGCCCGGCGATTGTTTGATCCGCTCCCCTCCCCTCCCCTCCCCTCGCCACGCCTCACCCCACCCCCTTACGTCACGCGTTTGTATTGTTAAAAAAAATTCTCTCTTCCTCTCGTCCGATCCTCCCCTCCGAGGACGGCCGGGCCGGGCCGGGCCGAGCCGTCCGCTTCTTTTCAATAGGCCTAACAAAATGAAGAAGGATCATTCCTTTGTTTTTGTTGCCGCCGGTGGCGCGAGGGGAAAGGAAGAGGCAGATTATAAAGCTTTCACGCGGGCGGATCCTCTTCGGGCCAGATGGTCTCTAAGGGCAGGAGTAAGAGTTCTTAATACGCAAATGTTGACGCTCTAGTTTATGGAAGGCGAGCACCTTTCTACGCAGTTCTAAAGCGATGTTCTCTGACGGTGACAATGAAGGAGAAAATGTTACCCTTGACAGTGGAATGTTATAGTTTAATGTTAATCGGTGGTCCTCTCAAACAAAAATAATTTTTTTGAAGTGTCTGAGACTCACCGCATCAGCTTTAAAACACCAATATAGGAAGGATGTTCATACCTGAAACATAAAAATCATATGGTATCAAATAAAACCCAAGCATCTTGCGAATAAATCTCAAATATAAATAATCATTAGCGAAATGCAAGCAAAAGTTGACGGCGTCTCGTCTTCCACTTTCATTTATTAATTCATATTTCAAGAGTTCCATTGCTCAGGGAAAATGATGTATGACTATTTCAGTGTACAAAGATTTTATCTTACATTTATCTTCCTGCACCTGTCAAAAAAAATCCCGTCTGACAAATACCTAGAGAATGCGAAACCTATCTATAATCGATCAGAGAAACTCCTCGTAAACAGCATTATAGTATATAGTTCTTACGTACGTAATAATGCAAATCATACTCTCCCGTCAATTACTCCTGTTGATGCGGAACACTCCCTCAGGTGCAATCAACTGACGTGGTAAACGATGATGAAGTTCTATGCTCGAAAGTTTGAAACTTCTTGCACCATAAAACCTTCTACACAACACAAATTTGTTTCCACACTATTTCTGTTTTTTTCCCTTTTTCTTCTTTTTGAAAAAATATGTGTATATATATATATATATATATATATATATATATATATATATATGTGTGTGTGTGTGTGTGTTGCCTTTTTAATGCAAAAAGATCAATTCCCTGATAGTGAAATACGAATCCAGATTATAGTCTTCCGTGATTACCGCTTTTAGCGCAGCTTGGGCGCGCTGTGATTGATTGTTTTAGCGATTCCGGGCACGTTAACTAATAAAGATCAGCCGCTCTCTGGAGAGGAACTTTTTGCCAGCTGTTATGCTCGGAAGTGCTGTACGTATAGTGCATGTTTTGGTCGGGAGGTGGCGGCGATCAGTCCCTCGCTGTATGGCGAGATCCAGCGCCGACCTAGCGGGGGTTTCACCAACCAGGCATCTCCCACCAGCGGGGCACCGCCGCAGACGGGACAAGCTCTAAACACCCGACCGGTCTCCCGGCATGTGTTCTTGCGTAGTGCATGTTAGTGTAAGTGTGTGTGTGTGTGTGTGTGTGTGTGTGTGTAAGAGGAGAGGATAGAACAAGCAAGAAGCAGAAAAGATCGCGCGCAAGCCCTGGCCCGTTTGTTGCCATTCGCCTGGTGTTGATCGGAGAAACCACGGAAAACTATCGATCAGAGCAGCCGACCGCTAGAATTCTCCTCCAGACAGCAAGTGAATTTGACCTATCTGAAAAGCTAGTGTCGAAAGTCCTGCTACCGTGGGAACTAGAAACTAGGACCTCCCGGTCAGAGGAATTGCAGCGACACCAGTTGATACCCAGAGCCATCTCTTTCGGTTTTGGTGCGCTGTGATCGCGTTCGCGCGTTCCTGCTCCGCCCCCGCGTCCACCGTGAGGGCGGCGGGCGGTCGGGCGGGTTCGGCGTAGCGACCACCGCTTGCTCGGCCGCCAACGATTTCCGATGGCCGCGCTCAATATCGGCAACGCGCGAGCGACCCGTCCGGCCTCACCCGGCCTCGCGCGGTAAATATTTCTCGAGTTGGGAGGCTCACTTTCCCGATCCGATGGAGAGCGCTCGGCCGCCACTGTAAACGCTTTGACATGGGAGCGCCCGACCACGCGCCCGGCCACGCCCGCGCCCGGGGAAGGGGGCCTGCGGGGGCCCGGAGGAATTGGGCGCCAACGAGAGCACCGACGCCAATAGGTCTCTTCGGTTTCCGCCCCTGAGCGTAGGTCGTCAGACTGGATTCACAATACGCTGTACCTCCTTGCTTATTGTAAAATCACTTTAACAATATGTGATGCACGTAGGAAAATAGGATTATGTATATTTTTAAAATAAACAATAATATGCAATACAGAATAAGTTACGTAAAAAATAGAAGATATTTATACAATGGGATGGCTCAGTCACCATTGTCATTGGATCGGGAGCGTCTACGGAAGGTTTCAAGTTCGAGTTTCGATGGTTGCGTGTTTTTGACAAGAGTTAAAACGGCTGGATCGATTTCAGCCGCTATCTGGAGAGGAATCTTTTGTGGCAAGCTGCTTTGGTCGGAAGTTTTCCATGGTTTCTACGATCATTATAAGCCGTACCTTAATAAATGAGTCACAGACCGCCTGAGACCTTTCCTTTCTTATCCTTATTACCCCCTCCCCCTCATACAAACACACTAACACACTTGTGCTAACATACACAACATATTCCGAAAAAAAGTCTCTGTGATCTTCCGCTGCGAAGTAGTTTGCCAGTCGAGGCTAGCATTGTGCTATAGAGAGTAGATTCTGATGTCGGAATAAATATTCCTCTCTGCTGAGAGAATATTGATATACAATATATGAGGAAAAACTCCGCGTCACTTTCTAAATTACTGATCAGCGCAAAACTACCAAGTTTAAGTTACGTCGTTTCCCCTTGTGTGAATCCTTTCCGTCGTGCTTTGATGCCTGGCGGGGTTGCATAAACTCATCCTGCAAGAGCGAACCTTATGCCAGTTGTTCGTAAATGCGATGAAGTTATTCAATGCCAATTATAATTTCGTTTCGACACATGATGTGTGAGGAAAAATTGGTTACGTAGTTTTGTAATTTATTGCCCTTACCATTTTACCAATCCTGCTGGTAAAGCAGTATGTTTCTTCAAATTATCTTAAGTTTGTTAATTGCATTAGAAATTAGTTTTAACGCAAACTTTTTTAAAACGGTTGACTTTCAAGTAGGAACTTTAAATTTTAATTCGAACTTCGCAACATCCACCATGATTCCTTTCGGCTATAAAAACGAAACAGGCGGAGTTGAAAGTTTTTTATCGACTCGAGACGTAGCTTCGGGGATTTGGGCAACGAAGAGGGTGAGGGGGAGAATGACGACTGAGACGAAAGAAGAGCGAGCGCCAGTGAAAGGCTTTCGTCCACGGGCCGAGTGTAGAGCGGGTTGCGGTATGGCAGTCACGCGGTCGCTTGTGCGTTTCCAACTTTTGTCTCAAACCCCCGCCACACCTGGGTGTTGGAGCGGCCGGGGAGGTGTGAGCTCCCGCTGCCATCAATCACTCCAATCCTGCGAACGCGGGTGATGGAGAGTGGTGTTCGCCTCAGTTGAGGGCTTCCCGCACTTCATTGGCTGGGTTCTCCTTGTGCGGTTTGCGGACTTCTCCGAAAGCTTTCGCACATCCGCTGCTGAGAACTCGCCTCAGGTGGCCTATGCCGGGAAATAGATCCACAGCCCGCGTTGGCCCGAAAGTAGACGGAGCTTTCCTTGAACGGTTGGCGAATAAAGAACGTGTTGTGGATACTGCCAGGGACGATGCGGTCTAGATACTTTTGGCGACAATTGGACTCCCATAATGCGTCGCATGCTTCGCATGCGGCTTGAAGAGGTATTTCACGACTTTAAAAGATGTTTAATATTTATCTAGCATGAGGCGTGCCCCGCACACTAAAAACTAAAAATGGCCTCTGTTCCGGAAGCACCCGAATACAAGAATGTACAATGTTCATGATCTCGCTTGCTGTCAGGTATTCATGCGTTGTTCACAAAATACCCTTCTCTGGTAATTTTCAACCTCAAAAAACGCGCGTGAACGATAAGACGTTATTCCAATAATAAAGTTTTGTCAAGTGTTCGAATTATTGAAGCGTGAGCAAACCAATAATTGGAAAGAAGATATGCTTGCAATTATGCTTAAGCTGACTATGAATCTCTTGAAATATATTTGAAGGGTACGTGTGAGTATACAAGTATAGCACGAGTGAGTTGTATTTAATGCATAAATTAACCTTAATTTATGTGTGACTTTTAATCATGATTAAGACATTCTGATCATGATCTCGATATTTTGATTATATGCCACTAACTTATGCAAAACCTCTTGGTTGATATCACCAACAAAGATTGGTATCTGTGCAGTGTCATTATAATTTATTCGAAATTATTCAGTTCAAAATCTATTGTCGAATTAACGGAAGGAATTTTATTACTAGCTATAACAATTAAGCCTGATGCTTGTTATTCTTTCAGTAATAACTTTGCGAATAATTAAATTTACTAGTTTATTATTTAAATTAAGTTAGTTTTAGTCATGCTAATCGATGAATACCCAATATCATCGTATCTCACTCGCTGCTCATAACTGCAGGGCGCGATAGGTCTTCCCAGAGGACCTGAGTCGGACTCTTTAATTCGAGAAGCAAATTTGAGAAATGGAGATGTAAATTGTCTCCTCCTCCCCTTCTTGACTGGAGGTCTTTATCCGTTGCACTCGTGTATGCATAGCAAACGTTACATTTTGCCCACGACTCGGCAGAGACTAATTGCGCAAACTCCGCCTCGCGCAGAGGCGCCGCGCCGCGACGGAGCGTTCTCCTTTTCAGCGCCGCGTCGGAGAAGCGAGGTGACAGAGAGGGAAGGGGATGGGGCAGGGAGCGAGAGTGAGAGGGAGCTTCCGCGTGAAACGCGGCGTAAGCACTGCGTCAATTTGTGGCGTTCGGCCACCGCCCGTGGAGGCGAAAGACCCAAAGGCGGGGGAGGGGGCGGCATTCCTGCCACGTGGCGTGATGGCGGCTCCGTCCCCCGCCCTTGGGGAACACCACTTCCGTCCAGCCGCGTCCCGGCCTCCACTTACAAATTCGCCCTTCCCTTCGCCCCCTGCCCCCACGCACGCACGCCCAGCGCCGTAATTTCAATTCCGGGGAACCGCTGGACGCGTTAGAGATTGCGCTAACATTGTTCGCGCCCGAGGCACAGACGAACGATGGCAGCGGCGGAGGCGGAGGCGACAGCGGCGGCGGAAACAAGGCGGGGAACGTCGCCCTGGGCACCAGAACACCGGTTGCTAAGGAAGGAGCAATCAAGAGGTGTTGCGGGGCTGTATGTTGGATGTCCTGTTAACGGCGGAGTAGGTAACGACCCTTGGGCATCCCTAATGGCGAGACTGTGGACATGAACCTGAAGGATAAAGTTCAGAAAAGGGTAAAAACGATGAATTCCATATGCTTCGTATTCTGAAAATGGATAGGAGTATCAACAAAATAACAAATGCATAGGTATAAAAATACGGAAATAAAAAGTTAAGACAAGTACGAAACGAAAAACAGAAGAGCAGTGAAACAGAATGCAACATACAGCATAAAATATTGTAAGATGGGCTAGTACATCGCAAATGTGATGATTTTCAAATTATATCAGTTTGAAGGGAAAGTGCTTCATTTTTTACTAAACAATGCTAGGACCATTTGACCATCGTTTAAAGGAAATAGGAAAGCTCACAAGGGAATATGAAGCTCATGATGCTATTTACTGCGATAACTGAAGAAAACTAATAAAAACATTAAAAAGCCACGATGAAAAGAGAAAACGTTATTAAATAATAATTATTTGCACAACAACATGAAACAAAACAAATTATGAAGACACCAGAAATAGAAAGAAAGAAATATTAGGGAAAACACACACACAACTAAGACATTGGTGTCTCGAGAGTTACAAACACTCTGAACAACCACCAACAGAGAGGAGCCCCTCAGGAGGAGAGATGACGGCAGCTGACACTGAAAAATCAGCGCAAATCTTTGGCCCGCCCACCCGCGCCCCCGGGGGACGGCACGCAGATATTGTCGCACGGCGGCGCCTCACCAGCGGATAATTTGTCGCAGAGGCCGCCACGACGCGCCACCTCGGGGAGGTGACAGGCGGCGACGGCAGCAGAGCGGCGAGGGATGGCTTCAACAAAGCGGCGAAGGGAGGGGAAACTGAGTGAGCGGGGGATGAGGAAGGTTGGCGGAGAACGAAGTAGGTGGGGAGACAAGGAGAGAGTTGGCGTTGGCGTGTTGTTGGGGGATATCAGGGAATGGCAGAGAAATTGGCGAGGAATGGTGGGAGATGGTATGGATAGTGAGAATTTTTGACGACGCCAACGATTTGCGGGAACGGAAAGGACTGGAGGGAATGAACAGGATTGGCAGGGATGGCGAGAATGTAGAGTATTATCTGGAATGGCAACGACTGGTGGGGATGAACAATATTGGCAGAGATGGTGGGAAATAGAGTACTTTCAGGGATGACAAGGACTGGCGAGGGTGGCGAGGACTGGTGGGGATGATCAGGATTGGTAGGGAAGGTGGGAATGTATGGTATACTCTGGGAATGTAACTGGTGGGGATAGTGAGGACTGGTGTGAACGGCCAGGGCCGGGACAAGGGCAAGGATGGCCGGGATCGTTCTTTGAAGCAGTGGGGTTATGTCGGTGATGGGCGGTGGGCTGTTGGTGCGGGGCGTCCGAGACGACAACGGCGTCGTCGCCGACGCCTGCTCCTGCTCCCCCGCGTCTCATTACCGAGTTGCGCCAATTAATTACGCGACAAATTGGCGCGCTTTTCCATCAGGGGCGTTGTGGCGGCGGGGCGGCCGCCCGCGGCCACGCCGCCGTGACGTCACCGCCCCCTTTCCCCTGCGATGATGCCGCGCGGCGCAGGTGCAGCTGGG
The DNA here is from genome assembly GCA_017312745.1 of Gryllus bimaculatus. Classification (NCBI taxonomy): domain Eukaryota; kingdom Metazoa; phylum Arthropoda; class Insecta; order Orthoptera; family Gryllidae; genus Gryllus; species Gryllus bimaculatus. Next base: position 1,412,229 of record BOPP01000113.1, on the reverse strand, counting down.
ACAGGCGCCGCCAGAATGCTCTGCCCTCCCACGCGCTCAGCGCCACTTCCAGCCACCAGGAGCGCTGCGAGGCGCCGTAATGACGTACAAGTAAAACTTTATAAACTAATTCATTTCCGTAACCTACTGTTATATCAACTTACGGTAATTATCACAGGAACGAGAAGACACTATGACGCCCAACGACCGTTTTGAATGTACAGTTCGCAGTTCGTTAAGGACAATGCGAACACATGAGTAATACATAAAGAAGGCATTTGAGTATACTTATTCGAAGAAACGGTAATATTTTATATGATGTTTCAGAAAAACGATATAATTATATAAAGTATTGAACGTCAAACAACCCATAACACAAATATCATACTCTGTTGATATTTTCTGATCATCGACCTACTGCCGTTAAAATTATTAAATTCTTTATTCCTAATAACTTTCTTTCAAGAAGTCGACATACATCCAGCCAAACTAGGTATTCAATTGATGATTAATGAATTTCATCAGGTAAAGAAATTAATAAAAATAAGCAAATATTTAGTTAGTGTAATTCACAAAAGCAAATATCAAATCTTTAAGTTGGTGAAAACAACTTGCGACTTGTCATGAATGAATCCCGCAATTAAAAAAGTGAATGGTAGACTCAATTCCAATTCAACTAACGAAGGAGTGTAACTTGTAACTTCGCCGTTACTATTCTGGGATTTTGAATTCTTATTGTTACAGAACCATTATTGTGCCTGAACCAGTTGCAAACGATAAGGTAAGTTATCACCTTCAAGTTAATAATCAAGCACACGTTATAGAGAAAAACGTGACCTTAAACATCAACAGACTGTTCCCCTACATTTCTCCCTGTGTAGAACTTTCATTCCTCATACTGACGGCAGACGACTTTGGAATTGAATTCTACCACTTATTTACAAATTATTCCACTCTTCCCAAACACAATTTATGGATCGAAATTATTATTTAAAGTTTCTTGGACTTTTTGCGTGCACGTATATTTTTATATAAGACCTTCATTATTCATTATACAGTAAAAACTTTGAAAACTTCAATGAAAAGTATGTGGATTACGCCATATCGTTTACAGGGTATTTTCTTTTAATTTACGTACCAAAACATCATTACCGCGGCTGTTTCGATCATCGAACGATGCAAGCACGTGTCTCTTTAGCAACAAGCCGTCATGGTAATGCAACAATACACACATGCGCGTATGTACTACACCGCACCGTAATGAGCGACGTACTACACCGCACCATTATCAAACCTGGAATACAAAAGGGAGTTTACCGAGGTACAACAAATTTCATCCGCAAACCTTCGCACAAAGGTTGTGTAGCTTTAATTTTCCGCTCAGTCCTTCAGAAAATTCGGATTGCGGGCGGACTTGCGACATTTAATAGATTGGCGGACATCAAAATGAAACACTAGCTGTGCACGCAGGGAGATAACCGACTCTTCAGCGACCAATCTGGTCGACCGTCGCTCCGCAAGAGAAATGAAGTCGATTTTTTACGTGCTCCCTTTGTCTCTTGAGACCTCCAAGAGCTGACGACCCCGAAGGACAAAGAGACGTGAAAGGAACATTTCAGGATTTTTTAAACATATTATAGATGATTTTGATGTTAATAATTTTTTAAATTGTAAAAGTCCATGATTTCAAATCAATTAAATGAGAATAGTTTGTTTTCTGCGGAATTTGTTTGGTGCAATATTACGTAATTCATTGCATTACAATTATATATCTGCGCAATCTCAAGAACCTATGTAGTATACAATCGATTCTGAAAGTTATAATGAAAAAAGAATGGAAATGGTAATTTGGAACAGATTGATGTTCACGGGAAGAACTTTACAAAAATAACAGAGTTAATGGTAGAGGTTAATATTATTTAATCCCCCTATAAATTTCAACCTCCCACTTCCATATATAAATTTATTTAAGATAGGTGCGAAATCAATAAATTGTATCCTTCTCTAAATAATGACCACAATTCCATTTACTTGTCATCCTATTAGAGAATCGGATATGGCTTATTGACGAGGACATGACGCCATTTTTACTCCACCTCTCTCACAGAAAGAATCTCATGCATTTGAAAAGTGAAGGGTGGATTAATTTAGCTAACATAATTAAATTAGTGTATTTTTGTAAACAAGTGCAACGAAGGCTCATGGGTGAATTGCATCGTATTTATAAATCATCCTTTATTTATATAAATTACATGTAAGAAGCAGTAACGCCTCGCAAGCGTGTCGACATTCACGACTAACCTTCAGCCTTCTGCTCATGCAATTAATATAAAACATAAATCAGACTTCGAAACATATAATTTCCAACTTATTTCGAAAGTAACTCAGAACCAGCTGTCTTCGCACAAATAGGCTATTAAGAGAACAAGTTTTTGTTGCCGGCATCACTCTAAACCTGTGTTTTCGCCACTTACAATTTCTACAAACTCTGCCATTGTTGAGCGGCACCATAATCACCATACGGTTGACAAAACGACTTACGATAACTCACTATTGTTAAATTGGCAACAGATTTCAGCAAACATCAACAAGTATCATGAACAGAACATAATCCATAGTTTTGGAATGTATGAATTTCATTAATCTGAGTTTGTCACGTCCCCCGAATTGGACGCCGCGCCGATTAAAGGCGACCTGCGAATGGCGTCGCGTTGCAATCGACGTGAAGTCGTCACTCGCCTCCGCGCTGTGGCGCGCGCCTTCCGCGCAGAGTAGACTGCTTGCGAGCAGGTGTGCGCGAGACCCACCTCCGGCAATTCGCTAAATTGAAATTTGGCAATTTCCTCATTTCGCGGTTCGCGCGAACCGTCGCCCAAACGGCGCCGTCGGGCAGAAGGATCTGAGGGGGAGGCGACGCTTGGGAATAGATCTTAATTTAATCAGCGTATGTAATGTGATGAGCTCCGTAATCCATGGAGATATAAATATTGTGTACTGCGGTGTCTAGTTTTTTATTATTATTATTATTATTATTATTATTATTATTATTATTATTATTATTATTATTATTATTATAGATTTGTAAGAGTCCTGCAATAATTTTTATTACGAAAAGTAATTCTGGTAATATTTATTTTAAAGGGTTCACTGTATTTATCAGCATCTTCGTATGTATGGTGAGAAGAGTACATTGAGTTTTTCTATTAAACAAACCTTTTACATTTTACTAGAATTGACATAAAGGATAAAGTATCAAGCATGTTTTTACAATTAAAGCATTTTTAAGATCTGTGTAAGTGCTAATTTCATAACATTTTAACATACTTCTTTACATTTGCGTAAAGACAGATTCAGCCTTGCCCCCCCCCCCTACATTCCATAGACGAGACTGCTACAATTTTCAATCAATACCCATGTGCCATCGTCAAGCTACTACTCTAAAAGCTTCTTCGCATGTTCATCTCGACACTTTCCGCACAAGCCAGCAATATATTGAACGTAAGCAAGCAAGCCTCATGACCAAGCAAAGTATCGATATTTCGCTAAACATAATCCGGAGATTTCGTGATTTCGCCTCGCCGTTCGTGGCAGCCGACGCCGACGCCAAAGCGAAGCAGGAAACACGCCCGAGGGAGAGGACGCGCGCGAGGGAATAAATCTCAATTTTATCATCGCATTACCCTTATGGAATCACGCGTTCCGCCGCGAGCTAATGCTCGCCTCCGCGGCGGAGGCGGCGGCGGCGGCGGGGCGTTTTAAAAAAGTTGCTCGCAACTTGCCTCCGCCTGCGCCTCAGCCGTCGCATCGCGCCTCGAAAACTTGCGCGAATATGATAATGCAGCCTTTTAGAGGTGGCGGCGTGGGTGGGACGAGGGGGGACTTTTTCCCTTCGTCGTTTTACCCTTCCTCCCCACCCTTCTCCTCCTCGTGGAGCAGTGAGATCCTCTTACCTGAAATTGGTCCAACGACCCAGAAGGACGTTCCGCCGATCATCCCGTTCGGAGTCTGGAAGGCCAATTCACGTGTTTGACCTACTATGTCCGTTCAGTGTTTTCACGATTGGGTAGTTGGTTGATTGTTAGTGATTCCGGGCGCGTTAATTACCGAGATCATTAGTCCCGTTAGTGTAAGGCATGCCTTTTTTCCTGCGGTGGCGGTGGCGGTGATATTCATCCGCTGGATGGCGAGATGCGGCGCCGATCTACAGTCAGTTAGTGGGGTTTCCCCCCACCAGAACGGCCTCTTAGCGCAGCCGGTCTAACTCCCGACCGGTCTCCCGGCATGTGGGGTAGTAAAGAGCATGTTAGTGTAAATGTGTGAAAGGAGTGAGGATAGAAAAAAGAAGAGGAAGGAAATATCGCGCTCGGTCCGTGGCCCGTTTGTTAGGGTTCTGCTCCGGCATTCGCCTGGTGTTGATTGGAGAAACCACGGAAACCTGTCGAGCAGAGCAGTTGGCCGCTAGAATTCTCCTCTGGACAGAGACTGAATTCTACCTAGCTGAGAAGCTAGTGTCGAAAACCCTAACAGTGTCGAGTCTGGAACCTAGCACCTCCCGGTCAGAGGCACTGCAGTGGCATCTGTTGATGCACTTAGCTACGTCTCCCGGTCGTTTTAACGAAATTGTTGAATAGTTCCCGGAAACTATTTCAATTTTTTTGAAGAAGGTTTGTGATTCTTAGTGTTGATTTGTTCGCCGTCCAATTTCTCGGAGCTCGTTGGATTCCAAACATTAGAATATAAACCAAAAACCCACGACCCACCCGCAGGCATGCGACAAAATTATTTTTCATGTGATGAAGGACATATTTTAGGGCCAAAATTAAAAAGAAAAGTTATTTAACGCACGGTTTTGTAGTTATAGGTTTTTCTACATTTTGTTTGATGACAGATGAAAATGCGACAAATTTCTTTTTAACATTGCTAGATTTCGAAAACCCCCAACATTAAAAATAAAATATCAAGTAATATCTATGAAGTCGTACGTTCTAATTGTTAATTTAAGGACCGCAAAATATCCAATGAGATGTTACATTGCTAAAATATAGGCAACTTGCAGTGTGTGTATCTATTTCCATTAACAATTAATAACAACCGAAAGAAATATATATGGAGTGCAAAGACATACTCTCCGCTCCACCATAGAATGGTCAGAATTATTGATGGCTCTGCAATTGGGGTGAATGGCCAGGAAAATAGTCGCTCGTGTTGCACCATGGCCCAGTTGCAAAACCGTTCTACAAATATTCCTCCTCATCTGCTTGCCGTTTACATGTCCCGGATTCGTCGACTTGGCAGCGTCGTCGAGAATTCGCCTGGCGGCTTTCCATCACGAGGAAATACCGCGAGAGAATAGTTTCCTATCTTGACAATATTATAACAGTAAAATAGAGAAGGAATCATGGAAATTTATTCCCCGATGCTGTGTTTTTACAATCCAGTAATTTTCATTCTTCAGAGAGATTGACTTGTAAGATTTTTTGAATTTTACTTTCTAATCATACCCAGTAAGGTTCATCTGGGTTTCAAAAACTATTACGATTCAGAAATTAGAGTACATTAAAAAGAATTATCTGTATCTTGAAAAAATAGCCAACTATAAATAATGTGAAGAACTGAATGACAACACTAAGAAGTAAGACTATAATTATATGTCATTTGAATCATGTTTAGAAGTTTTTAAGTTTTTAATTTTGAAGAACAACTCATTAACGTTTCAACAGCTCATTTTGTCACCCTTCAAACAGAGTTCACATTTTCCACAACAAAACCTCACTCTTCAAACTACAAAACAAAACTATCGCCTCCACAAATCAAGAACCGCATCCACCAAACGCACTCTCGACACCAGGGCACTTCGTAAATATCACCCCCCCCCCAACACCCACTCGGGCCCAATCCCGCAAAGCGAGGCAAACAACACCAACGCCATCCCAAAGACAGAACGACGCTATTCTTCGCTCGTAAACACGGCTCTGATTGTTTCTGCGCAGCCCCCCCTCTCCTCCCGCGCCCGTCCATGTCACCCACGCTTCCTCCACTGCGCCGCGATTCGCAATTTGCGCACTCGCGACAAACAGCCGACGAGCGGCGGAAGGGGGAAGAGAGGCGAGCGGCGCTCGGCGAACGGAGTAAATTCCTGACGGGTTGGCCGTTAAACCGCGGTCTGGGTAAAATGTTCCCTTACATATATCTCGCCCTTTAATTATGTCGACTTTAATTACAGCCGCTAAATCAAAAAGAATCGCAATAACGTGCTGGGAAGAGGTATCTCAGGTCGCGGTCCCGCCGCTAGGGCCGCTGCCGACGGAGCCGGAAATTAGAAGAAACAAATTGTAAGAGGTTCCGGAGGAGAGCTCTCTCGGCTGCCAAAGCCCCTTGGGAGCGGCCGGCCAAACAAACAAGTCGCCACCACCGCTGCCGTAACGCTCTACACGGCGGTTCCTGGAACGAAAGGTCATGTAGAAGGCCGTTGGAAGCTAGATTAAAGTGACCCGCGCAGATCACGTCTCTGGGATGTTTTCAAAACTGCATTATTAATTTTATTAATTTGACTCGGTTTTAATTTCACTCGTTGGAGGACGAAAAATCATCTTCGCAGTGTCTGTCTACATAAAACGTTTCAGAACATGCATTAGTAATCCATGGAAAACGTAAATGAAGGAACGCTAAATAAAATAAATATTAAGTTTTACGTATATTTTGCTACTTGTAACATAAATCAACAAATATGTTAGATATGTATTCAAATGTATGAGGAACAAAATGTAATATTCTTCACGAAATGTACTGGTCCTTCGATGTTATTCATTATGTAATAAATTTTCATACTTCATATAACTACACATTTAATAAAAACATTAAATTCTTAATCAGCCGACATCCAATATCGGTACATTAAGTACATAAAAAAGATTGCTAGCATATAATTCTAATGTTTGTACTTGCCTTATTTAATGTGATACCTCGTGTAATATCATACTTTCGCTACGAGCAATTAGAAATATCCCCCATAATGGAAATTAAGCATGGACAGCTGCTGACGTGAGGACGACAAAGAAATACCTGTTTGTTTTCCACGCACTGTTTTTTCTCGTCGCTGTCTTCGCCAATTTGTTTCGCGACTCGACGAGAGGAGTTGCGAAGTCTGGCGGCGACATAAAAGACGAGTGTGCTTCTTTTTTTCCGTTAGCAACTCGCGAGTGAGTTCGCGACGTCTTCACGTGATAGAGAGAGGCCCACAGGCAAAGGCAGGCGCAGGGGTGGGGACATTTGAAGTGAACGTGTGTCTATTCACAGCTGGCGACGCCCTGTGCATTCTCGACGGAACACTATGGTACTGGCGTATCACCATTCTGTTCTTGAAAAATGCTGGTATTTCCATAAGACTCATTAGTTTGCATTAACTTATTTTCGGGGATAAATCTTCATTTTTCTCTGTTTTTAGATAGTTGTTCACAGAAAACGCTGACGCACTAACATATTAGACGGCCATATATTTATGTAACATGTATGTATGAAAGTTAAAATTGTACAGTGTTCCGAGAAGACGGATATTCATGAGTACGCGGTATTATCACCATTCGTTTGGCCAAAGTTTGCCAAAGATTGCCAAAGATGTAAATATCCGAGATACGACAAATCTAAAAACCTGAATACATAGTTTTGAGTGATGTTGAGCTTTAACAATGTAAAACAATAGTTTGTAACAGAAGTTACCAACGACAGACTTGCTGTAGATAGATCTTGCAAACTAAATAAAAGATCTCACTTGAATGAAAGACCTGGAAGGGCAATTATTGTGTATATTCTCCTTCCACGCAGCCTATTCGCATAATTTCGTACCTCATGATTGGAGGCTCTGCTCTCAAACCGTCGGGATTCCGACAGAAGAACTAACTCTGAGCGGAACAGTGACGCACAAGGTGGTTGTATGTAGTCGCTACGTTCAGAGCTGCCAACCCCTGCAGCGCTAGCGTCTCGTCCGCGCAGCGCCATTGATTGCCTCTGACGAGATCGAATGCGAACGATCCTTGCCAGCGTCAGCCGACCACTACGCCACACTCCACCCTTGCCAACAACCTCCGCCACGACCGTCACAACCTCAGCCGCCCACACCGCCACAGTCCACACTAGTCACCACCTCCGCCACGACCTCTGCCGCCCATTCGGCCACACTCCACACTCGCCGCCACCTCCGCCACGACCGTCACCACCTCTGGCGTCCACTCTGCTACAAACATCACCATCTCTGCATTTGCTGCCGCCCACTCCGCCACATTCGCCACCGCCTCTGCCGCCTAAAATGCTTCCCCAGCTTCTCACAGCGCTGCCATCGCCACTGCTGCGCCCCTGCCCCACCAAACCTGAGGGCTGCACGCGCTTCGCGACGTGTCGTCTGCGCTGCTTCCGGTAGCGCGCGCTGACACGCCTCTGCAGCGCGGCTTTTGTTAAATTTTTATTTTGAGACCGCGAGAGCTAAAGAAGAGGGAGTTTCTTCTCACCGCATTTCTCTCTAGACACTGATCTCAAAAGGCTTGCTGTTAAGTCAAATCAAATATTATAGAAACAAATTAATGTAAATTATTATAATCAATTGAAAAAGTAATTGAAAATATATTTTATTGTTTTTCTGATAGATTAAAAAGGTTTCAATTGAAACGTTTAATAGAAACCTCCAATTATTTAAATAGGTTTTTTGGACAATAATGAAAAAGCGAAAAAAAAGATGAAATTTTTCTTTAATGTTTTTAGAAAGTAGCTAAGTATAGTAAAACATGAAAAAAATGGTGATACATTCTAACAAACGAGAATAATAATTCGATCTTGTACATAAAATCCTGTATACACACACACACGCACACACACACACACACTCCATTTGTAACTCAAAAACGTCTGAACCAATTTTAATAATATCTGATTTGTTCTCCGCCCCGAAACGCTACATAAATATTAAAATATCGGGAAAATTCACAAAAAAAGTACATATAGATTATAAATGCTGCCCGTATATAGTATGTATGCCATATATATATATATATATATATATATATATATATATATATTTATATATATATATATAACATATATCTTTAAATAACTCGCAAACGATGCGCCCTAGGGCATTAACAACTGAAATTTTGAGGACGCCTCAAAGAAATGTTTTTGACACCGTAATCTACAGGATGAAATCTTCTTGAACATTCTATTACGTTTTGCTGGTTTTAATTTTAATCCATTTTAATTCAACTTCCATTTTATATATACACACACACATTTCAAATAAATTTCCAGTTCCGAGCATTTTGTCGAAAAACGAAAATGGCAACGAATATGAGAACGTGCGTCAATCTACGTTAACGGGGGACTGATGGGGGCGTCCGCGGGGCCGACGGAGAATAATTACCCTTCAAGCAAGGCAATCAAGAATCCCGCTGAGTATTCTTCCGAACAAGACGCGCCATGCCGCACCGCGTGGCCCTCTCCCGCCGCTATACTTCCTCACCGAAGCACTGCCACCGCCGCCGCTACAATCACTCTCACCTAGCATTATCACTGTCTCTATAGCCACTATCACTGCCGCTATTACCACCGACAGCAGTCGCTACCACCGCCACTGCTCCCGTCACGTTACTGCCATTATCACCATCATCGCTTCTGCCCCTCCAACCACCACACCACCACCCTTTCCTGCACCACCGCAATCGTTTGCAGTACATCCACAAACCAATTTCACTACCACCACCGATGCAACCACCATCGCCACCGCTCAATCCCACCATCACCAGAGCAGCCGTCGCCGCGAATAAAAATCGCTTTTCCCCTCGTTAGGGGGACAATATTGCGCGCATCCGCTGATGACGGCTCTGATTGCGGCCGGATGTTGATCGAACGCGCGGGATAATCCTTTTATTTGGCGCAAATTAACGCGCGGAGCTGTCAGCCCGCGCGCCCCGCCGCCGCCGTCCGACGGAGGCAACGCTGCCTCGAAAGGCGGGAGGGGGAACATGCAGGGAGGGGCGCGCTGACACTTGAGCTGCGATTGCCGTCGGATGAGATATGTGAGTGTATAATGTCTTCGAGAAACCCTACTTCAGTGCCATTACGTTAAGATAAGATCACTTTATTTGATTGGTTATAACCCGGTGGCACATAATTACATAAATAAGATAATATAACATGCACATGATATACTAATTATGGTACAATAATAACAATAGTAACAACTGATAAGACTAACAATAATGGTATAATAATAATAATAATAATAACATAAAAAAATGATTCATAAAACACTAAATTACCTTAAAAAAAGAGACTTCTATAATCTAACTACGCAGTGAGTGTTTGCTCAAATAAGACCAGACTTCACTGGCACTGCACTACACTTCAATTTAGTATAACTCTTAAATCACTTCCTTTCTTATTTCTCCGCTTTACTGTGCACGACACCTCAATCCACAGTATATCACTTATGCATTGCTCTATAATCTGCCATTCTTACTTAAGTCCATTATTTACTTAGTAATATCGTAATTAAGTTTCTGAACTGTTGAACGCTTTGAGGAAAGGGTTCAAAGGATATTTGCAGGCAATTTATTCCATTCCGTTATCGTTCGATTTGTGAAAGAAAATTTCCCGACATCCGTTCACTGCGGTCTTAAATATACATACCTTCACTTTATAAAACTCTCATTCCTTCCTTCACTCATTCCCACATGCGGGCAGTGTTGGTGTATATTGGTGCAAATCCAGAACCGAAACAAAGAAATTGGAAGGTTCCCGATTCAAGTCCTGAGATTTGTTGACATCTTCTTGTACTATCGCCTGGAAGTGAATTCTGTAATCTGGTAACTTTCGTGGACGCAAAGGCTTAGAGATCCGTCTTGCAGCCCATCATCCTTCCTTTTCCCACTCATTCTTCAGAAGAGATGATCCCCATCCACTCTACTTTCCCCAAGCTAGTTGGCCTGACAATCTTGTAGCAGAGACGAGGAGGACGTTGCCACAGGTAGACAACCTTGACATCACAGGTCTAAACCAGGGCCAGCCTGGGCTCGCGGGCGACAGTCGGCGCGGAGGGGCAAAGCGACACCTGCCACGTGCCCTGGTAAACTGCGCGGGGGAGGTGGGAAGAGGGGGGTGGAGGGGGAGGGGAGGGAGCGGCGCCGCGCGAAGAAGCTCTCGGCGCGGAAATCCCATCAATTTCGCCGGCGCCATTCTTCATCCAGCGCTAATGAAAGGCCTGAGGGCGAGGGCGGCCGGGGGCGAAAGCTGCAGGCGGGGGTGCAATGCGGCAGGGGGATGAAGACGCGTTGGGGTGGAAGGTAAGGAGTCGGGATGGATTGGCGGAGAGGCGCACAGCGCGCCATCGCCTGCGTAATCGTAAAATGAGGGAGAAGAAACACTTGGTGTTTGATGCGATTTTCGTGCCCGATTTGTTTACTCGTCTTATGTTTTGTTTCCTTGATTTGATTTGTGTTTGTCAAAGAGCAGTAATCACCTGTAGGTGACGTATGGGGGAGAAGTTTAATCTGGGAAGGCTTTCTTGAGCTTCAGAATCCCTACCACTCAATTTTACTGCACATAGGTGAAAGTTGATTAACTGTTGTAATGTAAATACATTATAATACAATACAATATTTCAATATTATACTATTTCTTTAATCGGGAAGTTTGTTATTGTTATATTGTTTAATGTATTGTAGTTCTATTCGACAGTATTGTATTTGTTGTTCAGGAGCATTGTGCGTGCGCTACTGTTTGGAAAACAGTTTTGCATAGTTTTGTACAGCAGCAGTTTTGTCACTGCTTGCCACAAGTAGCAAACAAAACACCAACCCACAACTGTATTTCTTCTATAACTTTCAAAAGGAGAGCTCAAAAAAAGGTGCGCATAGTAAATCTATCTTCATCAAGTGCTTTTATTTAGATAAATATTATATTTAAATGTTCCTTCTTCATGTATAAGGATCAGGGTATCGACTCAGTCTAGGCCGAAAAATTATAGATAATTGTCATTACCGCGTATTGCTTTAAAAGCTGTTTACCAAGTAATATATTTCGAAATTCGCACTGCGTTAGTTAATTCAAACATATTGCGACTGTTCACATTGCTAACACTGATATTTCACAGTACGTATATGATCACAAGACACCTTGTCGCCAGATAGATTGATCATTATCTCCAAATTGCGAATTATTGCCTGTGTAGATACTGTTTTCTATTATTTTTTCTTCTTACAACATTATACACATCCCTCTCATTTACCACGCCTTTGAAGTATTATGCCGTTGGCCGTTCTCACGTTCCCTTCTGACTTCGTATAGCATGACAAATACTACCAACAATGTCTCTTACATGAAGTACAAGTGAATAATATTATATTAATATGATATTCCCCAAAACTATATTTTCAGCATTACGAAGTTCAGATGGTAATTTGTAGAACTATTAGCAGACAAGTGTACGGAGGTAAAAAATGACAGAAAATTACTTTAAGAAGTTGGATTTACGAAAGAGAGTGAACAAAACATAAAACGTACAACTCAAAATAGAAGAGAGAGGAAAGCTAAACGAAAACATTTCAGTGCTGAAGGGAAAATGAGGTAAAGGTGAATCTACAGAGGAGGATATTGGTGAGGACGGCAGGCGAGGTGAAGGCAAAGCTTCGGTGCGTGGCGACAGGCGCGCTGCCGTGGAAACACAGGAAATGCAGTCGCTCCCAGATTCCGCGCGGCAGCTACTGTTTTGTTTTGTCCAAAACGACGCGCGATCTCCTGGTAATAATTTCTGGCTTTGTGCGGTAGGGGCGGAGAGGAAATGAAACATATTAAAAGATCATGGCGTTTAGGCTCCATTTTTGTGCTCCATGAAAGCTTGCAAGTGGGACTTGCGATGGGTAACGTTTTCAAATAAAATAGGAACGAGTATATACGATAAGGATTTCATAAAAAGGTGTATGAGTATATATTAATACTTTTTGCAACATTAGGTAGGAAGGATTATGAAAAGTAACTCTCGCGAAAATCAAGATCATTCGAAAAAATCTCTAAGCGTAATTCCCATCATTCTCAGCTGAAAGGTTAATGCAGTGTCATATTTACTTTTATCTTTGTTGCCTACACCTCCTCGTTGCGCCTTTCCACAACCTCCGCCTTCTTTGTCATCATCCTTCCCCCTGCCAAGGAATTTAGCACCACCGTTGTCACTGCCAACGACTTCACCACAACCCCCAGGTTCCTTTGTCACCATCGTACAGGCTGCCTCAACTTCTACCAGTGTCGCTGATACCTCCCTAGTCACAATGTACACCGCATTCTCTCCCATTCGTGTAACCAACTCTTATGCTGTCTGACCTTTTACTATTACCTTTGCTACAGCTTGTGCAGATTTACACTAACAAGCACTACTCTACAACGCAGTGCCCCAGTGGAAGATACCTGATTGGGGAAAAACGGCTAGCCGAAGGTAGATCGGCGCCAAATCTCGCCATCCAACGGGGGAATATTCCCTCCAGTTCCCGAGGGAAAAGACATGCACTACACTTACAGGAGAAAGACCTTAGCAGTTGACGCACCCGGAATCACAACCAATATACCTATCATTCACCAATTTTCCCCCTTTAACAGCAATTCCAGGGCTTTACCATCGATACCACCACCACCATCACACTCTTCATAACCCTTGTCATCACACACGCAGTCTCATATGTTACTACCGCCTTTGAAACCTGCACCGCTTCCATCATTACCATCGCCTTCACCACAACCTCCGTCCTCTTTTTAACCTTCCTGCCCACTGCCACGGCATTTCCATTACCATCGCCCCCACCTGCTCCTCCACTGCCACAGTTGTCACCGCCGCCCCTGCCCCCGCGCCGCAGGGGTGTTTTGGACGCGCGTCGGCGGAGCGCGTCTGCCTGTTCCGGGCGCAAGTCGCCTGCGGCGGGGCGCGCTAATGAACCCGCAGGGAGGCAGGGGAGGGGCCGTCTCCCCACACCCGCACCGCAGCTCGCCTTAACTCGGCGGGAAGTCCGCTCCGCAGCGTGATGGCGGCAGGGAGGAGCGGCGGCGGTTCACGCAGGTGGCGAACGTGGAAGCGGTTTCTCGGGAGGAGGGCGGCGGATTATAAACTTCGCGAGGAAACGTGATGGATACCACATTGATAGAGACGCTTGATTTTGATGGCGACAACGTTGACAATATGCTAGTGCAAATGTTTCAAAGTGGCGTCCGTAAGACGGAGCCTAACAAAACGTTTCTAACAGAATAACATGTAAGATAATATACAATGTGGCATAACGTTTATATGCAGTTGTAAATACGAAAACAATGTAGGCGAGTGTTACCGAACTGTGATGAAAGATTTGGTCTTAAAAAATATAGTGGGAGAATCGCCTTTAAAAGCAACCACAGTTCGTAGACAATAGGATGTATACATTCCACGAATATCTATTTGTGGTTTTCACAGCAAGACAATTAAGACTTCTCTTCACCTAAGTTCTTGCATACGACATAAGTGTCATATGCTCTCATTTGTACTGCAGAGATGGGTCGTGTGAATGGCGAAACCAAACTCTTCTTCGCTAACGTCCAACCGGCTAGAAAAACATCGCACACCATGATCCACCAACAATGTTCGATGGAATTTGTATTGACTTTCATTTTAAGGAGGTTAATAATAAGTATTAAGGTATGTTCTTAAATTATTTAAAATTGCTCCACTGGTATTTGATTGGCAAAATAATTTTGTGACAAATTATTACAGAAGCAGTCGAAGTAGTGTCTTCGGAATCTATTCTTTGCCATCAAGCCAGTCAGCAGTCGATCTGTCTTTGCCATTACAAGAGATAATAGCACTGATTTCAAACAGAACCATTGAAACCTACTCACCGTTAAATTGCTCACAGCATTAACGGACTCACATCGACTTGCAGCGTCATATCATTTAGGAAAATAATAAATATGTAATTCATAAGTAAACTATAAGCCACTAGTTTGTAAACATCTAAAATTAGCAATCACGCTTGGAAAGAATATAATTGTTTGTAATCCGTTAATTTTATGAGATAGTTTATTAAGTTATATTTACAGTCCATTCCAATTTACGTTTAGATACATTACCGCAGACGACAAATCCGAAATCATATCAAATGTACGACGTGTGAATGAGGACTCTAAATTAGTGTGCAGAGAGAACGGGGGAGGAGGGCAGGGGCAAGGGCGCGGGCAAGAGTGAGAGCAAGGGCAGGGGCATGGGCGGGGGAAAGAGCAAGAGCGAGGGTAGTGGCAAGGGGAATGGGGCAAGGGCAGAGGCAAGGGCGGGGCAAGGTCGAGGGCGGTAGCATTGCGGAGGTGGGGTAGTGGCGGGGCGGGCACGGAGCGGATCGGGGGGAAGGGCTAAGGCGGGAGGAAAGTCGGAGGAGAGGCGAAGGCGTGGCAGCGGATGGGCGGAGCGGGGTCAAGGGCGGCGGCGGGGCCAAGGACGGGAGGGGGTGGGGCCCAGAGAAGGCAGGTTCGGGAGCAGGGACAAGGGTGGTGGCAAAAGCGAGGCGGGGGCGGTGTCGCGCACTTGGGCGCCCGCAGGCGCGCGTCCGTGAACACACCTCCGCACTCCGCCGCCGGCCGGCCGCCCCTCGCCCCTCCGCCCCGCGCCGCCGGAACTTCCGGCGAGGAGCGCCTCAAGCGCCCTCGATTCGCTGCGGGAAGTTGCCGAGTCTGCGGTAAACTCCCCGAATGACGAGCTATTTCGCTTCCGAGGGATCCAGATTGGCTGTTTAACTCACGACGCCAAGGTTTAAGGAATTTTGTTAATTCCGGTTATATTAAATAACGGCGATGAAATATTTTGCAATCAAATTTATTGTGAAATTAAGAACGGATTGGAGCAACGAAGTACCGTTATATGTTTTTAACACTTTATACGAGCTGGTATGCGATGGAATTTTTCGCGTATACTTTCCAAGACCTGGTACGAGGTAGTCGGTTTAAAAGCCAGGAGGAGGTATTTCACATAGGAAGAACCCAGATTCGCTGTGAATCTATCCTGTCGCTACGAACAGTTTTGGGGAAGGTTCGGTAATATTATTTCTCTGTTTGTCGAAAAATGCCGCAATGAATTCAAATGTATATTAGAGGACAAAGTACAACCAGGAATTTTTCTCGCTTCTTCTTGTAGGTTTTGACAAATTGATTGGTGATCTGGGCGTGTCAACTACAAATCTCATTAATTCCGTTAAGTGTACGTGTTTTGTTGCGGGGGGGGGGGCGAGAACTGACGCAGATCTACGTCGGCTTGTTGGTTTTCCCGCCCAACCAGATACCTCTAACCAGCGGGGCACCGCCCCAGCCAGGATAAGTTCTAAGCTCCCGACTGGTCTCCGGACAAGTGTGCTAGTGAAGTGCATATAAGTAAGGAGGAGAATAGGGCAATGAAGAGAAAGGAAAGATCGCGCGCGGTCCATGGCGCTTTTCTTAGGGTACTGCTTCGGCATCCGCCGTTTACCAATGATTGCGAATATAATTTACCTTGAAGTGAAATTTACGTTCCAAGGCGTTAAATTGGTCTCTTGCCCCGCATCTTGAATTATTATCGTCTTCCTCAGAGGTTGCTTCAGGAAGCGGAAGTAGCTGAGGCGGAAATCAAGCCGTGGTTGGCATCGCCCCAGAAACCACAATTTCACACGACCACCTCCGAATTCTCGCCTCGGCCCTTATTCTAGCAGCTCATATCACATCATTTTCACTTCATTATAACCGCATTTCTGTGTGATTTCGAAACACTCCCATACCTACTATCTTCCACCATCACTTTGAAAATTGTCAGCATAGTTTTCTAAACATTTCAGGATCAACCTCAAATCCACTATCGGTACTTTATTTTTTTATTGTTTATTTATTTATTATTACATATACAAATTAAAAAAATTGATACACTGAGGCTAGGTTGAGGAGCTTTAAACCATTACAATACCTACATCCTACCTCGTTCTAACTTTTCGAATTCTGAAAGCGAGTACATGCTAATCTACCAGACTAAAAAATATTTATTTCATGGCGCGGACGTCACGCATTCTACTATCTTAGTGCAGATACCTCATCTGCCTCGCTCCATTAACTGCATCAGTTGCCCGCTCACCCTTCTTAACATCCACACTAATAAAACAGTTTCTTTAAAGCGAGTTGCAGGTTTTAAGTTTCTTCATTAAATCCATATAATCCATATTCCACTCTTGTACGCAGACTTACTTACGTGTTGCCGACTAAATTTTAGAAACATTTATCTCAAAAATTACAACTTTACAGGAGCGACAAACGTTGCGAAACTTCCACTACCCTCTAGTAAAATGTAGCTAATTTCCGCCACTGTAACACATATCACGTTAATTACTATAATACGTGCCGTGAGAATTCGGTAGACCAAAATATCATTCGGATGTCACAATCCCAAATGAATTTTGAAGATGTGATGTTAAAATTCCATCCAATCTAAATATAAATCTATCTAAATGTAAATGCTTATTTAATAAAAGCCACTAGGACTTCCTTTCCCTAATGTCCTATGTTTTTACTCCTGCCCTATCAACCTATGAAGCAAACACCGTCTCAGAAAGAGGACAGTTCGAGTGAAGAGATTAGTCTCGTACGCCTCAGCGCCATATTCAATTTGATCCACGTGCACCTCAACGCACTGCGGGCCGTCCGCATCGCCGGCCACGCTCGAGTTACCTTCGCACGCGTTCGCAACTTGGCGTGGGCACGCGCCGCGCTACGCACACGGATCATTGCCGCTTGACGCGCTTCGTCCTTGCCGCGCCCGCGCCCCCCCCACTCCGCCCCGCTCCACCTCGTCCCACGGCCGTCCCATTTCGCATCGTCTCGCCCAGCTTCCGCGGGACGTCCCTCGCCCTGTTCATGATCTCGTCCCTCCTCCGCTCCATTCGCTTGGTCTCGTCTGGCTTTCGGAACGTTCCCGTCCCTGCTCGCCATCTCGTCCCTTCCGTCACTATACGCTTCGTCTCGTCCCATCTCTCCCACTCACCGTCGGCCTCACTACCTTTCCGTCTTTGTCTGCAACAACCTCATCCCAACTATCGAGACCTAGCAAACTGCGTTATCCCACTCCTTTCCATCCAGTCCTCATCATACGTCCTCGCTTCGTCCTTCCCCGGATCCATTCCTTCTCGTCTCACACCTCCCCAGCCTTCTCTCCAACCCGCTCCGTTTCCGCCGTTTGCCTCTGCACGCTCCGCGCCTGCGGTGGCCGGCTCCATTTTTCAGCGTGGCCAGCAGCCGCGCGCAGGTCGCCGCATACTGCTTTTTGGCGGCGGGCGGCGGGCGGCCGGGCGGCGGGCGAGGCGGCGGCGGCGGCGCGGGTGCGGCGGCGGGCGGCGGCAGGGGGGCGGGCGGTGGGCGGGAGCGACGGGGCAGCGGCGTGGGTGGCGGCGGGGCCGGTTGACCTGCTATCAGCCGCGCGCAGCCGGCGCGTGCGCTCCACTAGAGGGCGAAATGCGCGGGCAGCCCGCCAAGCGGCGCCAGCGGTGGCCACGCTGCACCCTCCCCAGTGCGAAGGTGATCGAAATGGACCCGAAATACGCAGATTAGGTTTCAGAGGGGAGTTAAAATTTAAGTTTAACATTCTGTAGAAGTGAACGATTAGAATGAACTTGAAAATAAATACGTGGCACCTAATTAAAAGTTTTCTAGTTCTCAGTTTACGATCTGGACCAAGTGGCGAAGCATTCACAGTTCCTGAAGGAAGATAACTTTTTACAATTTTCAGCGAGACACATCCTCAATTAGAGTACACGGTTAACTCGGACACCATGTGGCCGATCGCCACGAATATTGGAACATCTACGCGTTTTCTTTGTTTTCACTCAGAGGGTTCATGTGCGGTTAATTTTGTAGTAACTCCACTAGAAGGAGCTGTAGTACAAAATTAAATATTCATGTCCAATACAACCCTTAATCTATAACGTTATATACCCCTAAACAAAACGTGCAAAGTCATTAAAAACTAAAATTTTGAACCCAAAGGTCTCAAAAAAAAACGTTTTTCACATCGTAATGTACAGAATGAGATCTTCTTGAACATTCTCTTACATTTTTGCTGGTCCGGCGGTTCTCGATGTTACTCCTCCAGCTCAGAGACGTGCAGAATCCGCAACTAAATGTGAATGAGAAGAACAGAGAGCGGCATAGATAGAAAGACATATAGACAGAGAGACCGAGTCAGACAACCTGAAACAGGGACAGAGAGAGAGAGAGAGAGAGATTGAGA
Source organism: Gryllus bimaculatus (assembly GCA_017312745.1). Lineage (NCBI taxonomy): Eukaryota > Metazoa > Arthropoda > Insecta > Orthoptera > Gryllidae > Gryllus > Gryllus bimaculatus. The sequence continues at coordinate 1,392,965 of BOPP01000113.1, read as the reverse complement.
GAGAGAGAGAGAGATTGAGAGAGAGAGAGAGAGAGAAGGACGGTAGGAGGCGGAGAGAGAATGGGAGAGGGAAGAAGAAAGGAGATGAAGGGCAGAACATCGGGTTCAGCTAGTTTACTTATTTGGCAATAGGATTCATCCACTTTTTCTGCCGAAAATTCACCGTTTTTCGGCGAACGATTACACAAGTTCCTCTTCGCACGAAATAAGTGCGAGAGTGTAAGAATCCTGGTCAATCACAATTACTCTCTCAATACTCGCGCATATTCGAACGACTGGATTCCGACGCTGAGGAGCGCGAAGGCACCACACTCATTGAGGTAATTTCACGGGGCGCGGCAAGGCAAGGAAATGAAGTGAACAGCGCCAGACGCCGACAGCGACACTGCAAACGGCGCGCAGTGTTTTCCCGGAACGGCGACGCGGCGGAGCTCCGGCTTCTATTCCTGTCTGTGCGCGGCGACCCACATTGCTGCACTCAGCCGCTTCTGCTGGGGAATTTCCACGAACGCCGCTGGCTGGCTGGCGAGCCGCGAATTACATGGATTCGCCCTGGTATCATGGGGGCTGGAGTGCGTTCATCTTACACAAGGCTATTCTCACACATTTGCACAGTAACAAATCACAAACACACGAAAACTGGATGCTGAAAAGGGTATTTATCTATGGTCATGAGAAGAAGTTTTCTTGATTTACTCATTGTCATCATCTGTGCCCACTGGAATACTGAGTAATGACATCACAGTTGCATTCAATATTCAATATTATTATAAAGTATATTTGCATTTCATATTGAATGCAACTGTGATGTCATTACTCAGTATTCCAGTGGGCACCTGCCAAACACCACTGCACGAAGAGTTGCGTACCAACAGGAGCAAATAGACTTTCCACTGAATGCTCATTGGCAGAAACTGATCGTCTTCTTCCACCTCACCTCCCTATACGTGCTTTAGAAATTTGGAGAGATCCATTCTGTCTTTAAGCTCTTTTATATAATAGGCATGGTAATTTATTACTTAAATACGAATTATGTTCCCATTATGTAGAGAAATCCATAATTTTCAGTTCTAATAAATGCGAACTTATTATTGCCAATTTTTACTTAATCGAATGTTCTTGAATTGCAGCGTCTATTTCTAAACAACTCTATCACTCTATGTTTTTGTTGGCCGATCGTGAAGTCATCATTTCTTTAAGGATGTTCAAGTACGCAACTCGTTTGTCTTCGAAAAAACCTTAATTCATCTTTATAATGCGGAAAGTACTTACTCCACATCTTTATCATGTTCAATGCATTTATTATATCAATTTGTATTTGCTAAGAGAACACTACCCACTGCATGACATCTTGTTTAATGGCATAGGCAAAATAAAAAGATATGTTCATTAGTAAATGAATTGAATTGATGCCTTATTTTACGCGGTGAGACTCAGTCTACGAAGCATGCTCTTCCGTCTGACCACGTAAATTTCCCTAAGCTCCTTTCACCAACTAGCGGAGAAAGGAGGTATTTCTTGGGCGACAAAACTGGCGATTCGAATTCAGCTCACAGGCTTCATTTAGACTTGAAGTTTTTTAAAACGCAGTAAATCTACTAACAAGGGACAGCCGGCTTTACTTCCCCTCCGAAGGAAGGCATACGAAGATTTTTCTTTGTCTTTAAAAATCAACGGCTTCGAATGGGTTTGAACCCGCGAACTTGAGTACAGCAGTCTGATATGCTAAACGATACACCACAGCCGTCGTAATAAGCAAATTATTCTGCAAAGAACTAAACGTATTAGATAAACAATATCGCTCTCCTACATTTCTTTGACTTGAGCTCCTTCCAATAACATCCATCTGTCTGCGACTACGGTAACTTGTTTGATCCATCAACTTTAAATTGGAGATAGAAAGACATCGCTAGTCGGGGTAGCGCAGCTGCACGATTCAGAGTAGATTTACATCACTCACAAAACGTGACTGCAGATCCGCTGCCCCTTTCTCCGAAGCGGTTTAGGTCCCTCTGCTGGTACTTCCTTGTCTCCCGGTGACTGAAAATATTCATAAATTAACTTCGTGACTTGATTGCACGCTGAAGAAAGTAGAGTGTCGGCGATGTTTTTTTTAATGTCAGTGTTTCGTCAGACGTTACCTTCACAACTGTATCATGAGACAGCTGTTTTCAGAGCATTAAAATGTCTTATATTCATTAGTTTATAGTTTCGTATTCTGTTTTCAGTTACCAAAATATTCATTTCAAAAAATTTACGTTTCTACGTAAAATATACGTCGCTCATTACGACAAAGTATTTTAAGAAAAATGGTCTGCAAACATACAATGAAAAACAACTGACACCCATTTGTATTTAGTAGTACTTCGACAGTCAAGAATTTAACATGTGCGAAGAATTTTCATCAATAATATATCATTCAGATGTAAGATTGAATGATTACTGAAAAATAATCTTAAATTCCTGATTGTCGAATGACTTGATTATCATTCAAAGTCACGCTAGGAATACTCTTTTTTATTTTGTATGCATTGAAATTTTTTAATAAAATACAATAAAAGAGCTGTAAAAGTCTTAAAGATATGTAATATTACTTCATTTTTATTGTAGTTCATCTATGTGTAATAATATTAGTTCCATGGATATTTTATTCTCTTAAATGGGTGTTCCTATTAAAACACTAATGTGAAATATTTTCAATTATTTTCTTTGGATTTCTTGTACAGTGTCCGTACATTTGTCTTTCAATCCACATTGTGCAATACAATTAGTGAAATGTCTTTACACGCTTACTACCTTCCATTTCTCTTCACCTGTCTCAAACTCGCCCTCTCCTCTAATTGCCAACGTCGATCTCTTACACCTTCCTCTCGCTCACATCCCGCACTCTGGTCTCTCTCTTTCCGCGCAGCTCTTCCCCGCGCTCTCGAGCACACAACCCACGCGCGCTCGCAAAGCACACACCTGCTGTGCGCACGGCCACCTCTTACGCCCAGCGGCCTCTCTCATCGCAACGAAGAAGGGGAGAGAACGGCGTCGGCTGCATCGGGGACGGTGCTAAACGCTGTAAGATGTCAGTAATGATGTAGGTGATTGTCAGTGACGGTAAGCGCGAGTGTCGGTGACGATGCCAGTTTCAGTGATGGGATATTGTCCAGAATGGTGTCATTGTCGAGAATGGTAGCAGTGTCGGCGACTACCAGTGTTACCGACGGTGTCAGAGAGAGTGCAAGTTGGGTGTTGGGCGCGCGGTGAGGGCGTGGGCAAGACAACCTTGGCTCGCAGATCGTGGAGGTCATTGGCCAGATCGCGTTCTTGCGGGGCAAGTTACCTAACGGTTCAAAATATGCAATCTTCAAAGAACGAAACAAGCTCGTAGGAAGATGACGTGCTAGAAAGTTGATAACGGTACAAAATATTTACGTAGATTTATACTTCCCAACTTTTTTATTCAATTACTTCAAATCTTGACCGGCGTATCTGGCAGAAGACATTAATTTTTTTTGCAGGTCTTAGCCAACCCGGTACCTGGACGGGTACCTGCAATGACAGGATAGTCGACACTAGTAGTAGGTAGTTCGACACCACATTGAACGATAGTTCAGACGAGCCTAGGAACCTGGAACCTCAGAGGCAAGCATCAGTTGATGGCTTGAGCTACCTTTGCCGGTAGTATAAATTAGATTCACAGGAAAAATGACCTTACCAGTTGATGCGCCTCGAAGCACTAATCAAACAATCGATTCTCGACTACAAAGTGTTAGGTCCAAAAAGTTGGTGTCACTGATAATAAAAAAAATTATAGTGAATCTATCCACAACTCCAATTGACTAATAAGGTTCGATACGAAATTTGCTTTTCCATTCAATACCTCTTCTCATTTTCGCATATTCTCAAAGAAATTGGCAAGTTCGGTGTCTACTACTACGTCTCCTATTTGGAGTGAATTATTGCAGATTAGATCAAAAGAGTCGGTCGATCCTGAGAGAACTGGTCTGCCATAATCAAGGCCGATCAAATAATCGCTGCAATATCTCCAGCAGCAATTTTGTTGACTTTCGACGACGTGCTTCAGCTGGAGGTGCTCCTCTGCCCCCGGGCGAGCCATCTGCGCCCCGAAGTGGCCAGGTCCGCCTCGAGGCGCGCATGCATTATGCAACGGCGCGCGCCCCCCGCCGGGAATCGATCCCCGGCCGACCGACAAATCTCCTCCTCGCGGGTGGCGAAGGCGCTCGTCGGGGCGTGGGAGGCGTGCGAGCGCGCCAGGTGAAAGCTCGAGCGGTCACGCCGTTCCGCGCCTCTCCCACCCGCCCCGACCCGCCCCACCCACTCCTCTCGGCGGCGAGCAGAGACCGCAGTTGACTCGCAGACTCTCCAGGGTCGATGGCGCCTTAGGCATATGCGTGGCACGTGCAGATCACGCGTTTAGCACCGCAGACTGCACGCATTGCCAGTAGAATACGGGGGCAGGTGGCTCAGGGCATCAACTAATTTCAGTGCAGTACCTCTGACCGGGAGGCTTTAAGTTCCAGTCCTGACGGTGATGGACATTAGCTTGTCAGCTAGGTCGGGATTTGTCGCAGTCTGGAAGAGAATTTTAGCGACCGGCTGCTCTGATCGGTAGTTTTCCGAGGTTACTCTGATAATTTCCAGGCGAATGTTCGCGTTGTACACAAACGGGCCGCGGATCGCGCGTGATCTTTCCTTCCTCATCCTGGTCATTCCCTCAGCCCTTACTTACACACGCTCAACTTCCAAACACTACAGTAACACAGATGCCTCGAGACTACTTGGGAGCGAGCTTGTCCAGGCTGGCGCGGTGCCTCGCGGGTGCGAGATACCTGGTTAACGAACCCCTGCTAGCGTAGGTCGGCGCCTTATCTCGCGATTTAAGGGTGGAAGATCACCGCCACCTCCCGAGCAAAAACTGCGCACTACACTTACGGGACTAATGACCTTAGCAGTTCGTGCGTCCTCAATCACTAATAACTAATCATGGAACACGGTAGATTTAAATCATGTTAACGAAAAAAAAAAAACATGTCACAAAATCTTACCAGGTTTTCTGCCCACCTACCTATTGCTAGAGGCAAATGATGGAGTAGAGAGGGAAGAGGAATAATAGATTACGAATCAACATCATCGGAGAATACTTCATATTATCTTTTCAACATGACCTTTGCTACTACATGTCCATCACAATCCCTAATATATACATGTGTGGCCTTCGATTAATTTTGTTGTCGTTTTTCATCACTAATTCCGTTATTTAATCTATATCTGCTGCTCCTTTAATATCGAATTCATAGTACTCGAATTGTACCCAGCTCCAGACCAAGCTGAGCAAACAGTGCAAATCCTTATTCTCAGTATCCGTAACTGGGTGTCTATGTCTGTGAAATAATACAATACAAATATTCTTTTGTTTGTTGGAAATTTCGAACGAAGGAGAACATCAGATGTCTTCGTGTTTTGCCATGCACATGATTTAGAATAATGATTCCTTTTTGAAGTAGCAAAGCTAATCGCCTCAGTAGACACGGAAATGTTTATTTTATACAATTTCAGTGGCCGGAACCTATCTTAAGCGATGGGTTCCTAATATATTTTTTTCTAAATTGGAAATAATAGGTAAAAGAGGAAGAGGGAGAAAAACGGAAAAGGAAGAAATTTCGAGAAGTGCCCCATAGCTCGAGGATGATAAACGCAAATGCGCCGAGGATAGGGTGAGACGGAGAAGAGCTCTCGTGTCTGGATGAGGTTTCAGATGAGCTGCGGGAAAGGGGACTCACGTCCTGCCCGATGCTCCGAGGATTCCCACTGTTGACGCTACGTGCCCGTGACCAGCGCGCGCCAGCGATGATGCGGCGAGATGTTTGCGTATGAGACCGGGTCGTTGCATAAGTGACGTGTTACTGCATCCGTTACGACCACATTAAACACGAGCCCGCGTGTTTAACTCAGAAATATCGCATCAATCTTTTGACCTAGGTCCTTTGACAGATGGTATTACTCGCGAAAGTAATTGGCTTTAATCACTTTATTGGACTAGAGAAGCCACACTAAATAGTTATAACTACGGTATATTTATACGATGTTCTATAGAGATAACTGAAATAAACGGGGAGTGAATGTGTTTCTGTGATTGACCTTTAAAATTTTCTTCGTTATTCTCAGCGTTTTGCTCCATCGCACACTCGGAAGTCGTGAAGGGCGTGGTGGAAAAGGAGATCTGAGAGTAACCTCAGGGAGGTAGAGATGCAGAAAGGTCAGGTCAAAGATTCTTCAGTATCACGTTTCCTTAATCATCTGGCACAGTGAAATGGTTGGCGCAACCGCCTTGAAAGAGATTACGCAGAATGGGAGCGATCTCTGATGTAATCCAACACATGTTCTTCGTAGGGTGAGCAATTCTTGGCAAAACATTACGTAACGGTGTTTGTATAGCAACGTTTTCCTAAATACATATAACGAATCTAAAAGGCATTTATAGGGTGAGGTATAGTAAAGAAAGTAAACTCTATACTTTCCCCTCATCTATGAGGTGCTCATTAAATACGAGTTTTAACATTTCAGAAACTAACATTAGCACGGGCTGTGGCTAACATTTTGTTTCTAATTCTTTCAATTTCTTTAAAGTAATCACAGTACACAATGAAAACACGCGATATTTTATCGTAATAATTTTACATTTTAAATATGGTCTCAACAAACCTTCCTTTGAAACAATGCGACATAAGATAAGCGTATTTGACTCCTAAGCATATTTGACTATTTTTAACAACCCCCTTTCCTGGTGTGAGAGTGCGTCTAAAACATTTTGAGATAACTCTCAGATGTAGTGTGCAGACGATTAAAGATTAATATTAAATTGCAATATTCTGAACAACTGAACTCGGGAACTATACTCACAACTATCAGGTTTCATAAATGTATTTTTTACACACGCAAACTAATTTTTCCAGAATTTTTATTAAGCCTATTGCTAGAAGCTATCAATTAACGTGTACCCAATCGTGAACATAACGTTAGTTCTAGTACACACTGTACTAACTAGAAAAAAGTTTGCGTTCTGCAGCACTCGTTGTAACAGCTGAAACACACACAATCGCCTCATCCCTTAAATGCTGCAAGAGGCCAACCACGTGCCGGTAAAGTGGGTTACTCGATGAATGATATTTACCAGCGCACGCGCGCTCTCTAGCGAGGGAAAACAAAAAAAGGGTGGGGAGAAAACCCACACGTAAATGCGTGCACGGCGCTCGACCTGCAGCTATTTGCGCGACGATGCGCTATTCGCGCTGCGCGAATTAGGCACCGGGTCGAAACGCCCCCCTACCCCGTCACGCCCCGTCCTGTCGCACCCTGCTCCGCCCCTCCCCACGCAGCTCCGTTCCGCTCTGCGCCACTCTACCCTGCACCACCCCTCCCTGACTCGCACGGCCCTTCCACGCCCCGCCCCGCCCCGTCCCGTCCTGTTTATTATTAATTATTATTATTATTATATATTATTATATTATTATTATTATTATTATATTTATTATTATTATAATTATTATATTATTTTATTATTAATTATTAATAATTATTGACGATAATGTTTTTAAAATCAAGAATATCGTTGGAACAAGAACATGTTCATAAAATTAATAATAGTCTGGCGATTGCATTGATTTTGTTAACGTTTTCTTAAAAAAAATTTGTTTATTTTACGACATTTGAAGTCATACAGGATCTTTGCCTGAAATTCCTGTTTTTTAAACAACCTTATCAAGAGACGCCTTAAGTTGTATCATCTACACAATATGAACTCTACTTTTAACTCGCAAACCCTTTCCGCACTCCACTCAAACTATCAACAATTCGCTTTCTTGTCATTGAAACATTCGCATTTTTCTGCAGGCTTATCACCGGACGCTTATGAATTGCTCGCGGGATTCCCCGCACAAACCCCGCGCCGCAGCGCCGCGTCGCACGAGTGACCGTTTGCCCCCTCTCTCCTCGCTTCACGCCACGCGCGCGTGTTTTCCGTCCTGTCGCGCTCCGGGCGTTTTTCTCCGAACATCGGCGCTTGTTTCCACGGACACGTCCGTTTTTTCCCTGCCTCACAGTGTTTCTCCTACAGCTCACCCGCGTTTTTTTCCCCTGGCCTCGCCACCACTTTGCTCGCCTCGTTCGTGCTTTCCAGACACTTGTTTGCTCCGTTTTCATGTTTACTCTTTTTCGCTCTGCTCGGGCTGCTACGAATAGATTTCATAAGCTTTCAGACTGCTTATCGTCCATTCCTGTGTTCCGTTTATTTAACCTAAGAGTTTTTCAATTTCCGTGCATACCCATTCGCTCCAAGTATATTTTCTCCAATTAACGGCACAGTTTCTCCGCATGAATCATTTTTTTCCACTAACTCGTCATGTGTCTGCGCCATTTTCGTGTCTGCAACGCCTGAGTCGCGCCTTTCCCCAACATAATTTTTCTCTCCTACTACCACCTAATCTTCCTCCATCAACTCGTCCTCGCCTCTTCTAACTCGTCTCGCCTCACTCTACTCGTTCGCCTCCTTCTAACTCGTTCCGCTCCTCTAACTCGTCTCGCCTGCCTTCTAACTCGCGTCTCGCCTCCTTCTAACTCGTTCCCGCCTCCTTCTAATTCGTCTCGCCTTCTTTCTAACTCGTCTCCTCTCAAGCCCTCCTTCTAACTCGTCTCGCCTCGCTTCTAACTCGTTCGCCTCCTTCTAACTCGTCTCGCTCCTTCTAAACTCGTCTGGCCTTCTCCTACTCCTCGCCCTCCCTTGCCACTCGTCTCGCCTGCATCTAACTCGTCTCGCCTCAGCTAACTTTCCTCTCCTCCAACCTCAACTCGTCATTCCCCACCTAAACACGTCCTCTTCTACCTAAAGGCATTTCCTCGACACTATGCGTCTTCATCCACCCCCACCTCAACCCACGGCGTTTTCTCCCAGCACCACGCGTTTTACCCGCGCGGTCTATAATTAGCGCGACGCGGGCGTTTCGGTCCTTACCGCTCCCGCGCGCAGTGGCCCTCGCCCAATTTGTTTGCGAGGCGGCCCGCGCGCTTTTTAATTAAAACCTTGCTGTTTCCACGTCGCGCGCGGAGAGGAGCGCGACACACCCGCGCCCCCGCCCGCAAGTGGGAGGCGTCTCGGTAGAGAGCGAGCCGAATGGACCAAGGTGCGCGGATTTTAAGTTACCGGCGCTATGGTGTAACGGTTAGCGCTACGAACTGTTTATGCAAGTTTGCGGGTTAAAAAGCCCGATCGAAGCCGTGGATTTTAGGGTGAAAACATCTTTTGAAAAACGCGTCCTGTCGAGGGGAATTAAAGCCGGCTATCCCATTAAGTAGAATTACGCATAAAAAGATCAAAGCTAAAATGAAGCCTCTGAGTAAATTAAATCCGCCGTTTCTCGCCCAAGAAATACTCCTTTCTCGCTAGTTGGTATAAGCGCGTCCGCGAAATTTGTGTTGTTAGACGAGAGCAGGGCCTGGTGGCCTCAGTCTCGCCACCTAAAGTAAAGCATCAATTCAATTCAACTAGAACTAAAGAATTTAAGCCAATTGCGGTTTGCGACTTTCTAAATGAGAAACACGAAGCGAAGTTTTCCTCTAGGCGGCGCTGACATCGCACCCGAAGACCGCGGATCACATCCCTGTTGCTGACCATTCTGACCGCGGGTTTTGGCGTGGTTTCCTCGGTCATCCAAGCGCGGAGAATCGATGGTTCTTACTCAAATCCACGCCGTGAAACTGGATTCGCGTTGGCCGATTTCGAACCTACAAAGCTATCTATGAAGTCGCGAAGGTTAATTCCCAGGCATCGCGGGTTTCGTGCGTTTGCTAACCGACTACGAAACATTAGGAATTCTAGGGCCCCGAGGCCAATTGTCCTTTACGGATATGTAATGGCCTATAATTACAAATATAAATAGAGAACGCAAACGAAAATAAGACTTAGGTTATCTCAACATTTAATTTGCTCTTTGAAAAATGGAAGACAGTGGAAGCGATAATTGACAAATTTGTTTAATTTGTAATTCGCTTAAAGTTCTTTCGCTTTGTTTCTAAAATGCAATTATCCATAATTATTGTTAGAATTATGATCACAGATTCAATCTTATCTACAGTTTTCCTTTCGATTAATAAGCATTATCGATCTGATAATTCCATTTTACATTACTCTGATTTCTTCAGCAGCTAGTTTTGATGGTCATCCCACAAAACTAATAGGTTCTATCAGTATGCTACAAGTTGGAAAAAGAAGGAATCACTTATTTAAATAGTCCTTTGAAAATTTTGTTAGCAAAACGTTTCTGCTTCTACCGCAGTAATGATTAAACTAGACACGCAAATTATTACATTATTTTTTACGTAAATATCATTAATCGAGTGCCACATATTTCGGACCAATGTTTGGAGGAAAGCCCTACTGTGCTACGACGGCCCCTCAGCCTGTAGCACGGGGAAGTGCAGAAGGACCTCAGCCCCCGCGTGTCGGCAACAGTCGGTCATGAATAGTTTGTGGAGGTACCGAGTGTAATGCAAACGCAGTGACGTCGGGCCAATTTAGCTGAGAACGCGTCCACAGCGAAAGGGGGTTTTGACCAGTTCCATGCCTTTTGAAATTTATTCTCTGCTCATACAGGAAAGGAATTATGGAATGCGGACCCCGAGGTTTGTGAGTTTGACTGTTAACTGTAGTAATATATGGACAAATGATGGCAAATTATTGTATAATTACCGACAGCCAATTTGTGAATTTAAATGGGTACTTCACGAACAGAATATTTTTGTTAACACGATATGACTAATTTATTGCAGTATAAGATCTATGGTAAGCCGAAATAAATCATGTAACAGGCAAATCGTATACCCGATAAATTTTTAAAAATATCTCTTCCGAAGGATCAGCTACGATTATTCTCGAATTCTAAATTGTTAAACTTTCAACGTTAGCATAAGCATAACATCTTAAACGTCATAAAATGTTTGCCGGTGCGTAATTGCCAGCACAATGCAACCCCATAAAAAGGCATACATCTCCCTGCGTATTGCTAACATAGTCTTTATCTTCTTGTAAAACGATACATGCCACAATACGTTATCTAAAAAACCTGAAAACATGCTCCGAATCAACTATTCTTAAGAAGTATACAGATTCAAATTTTGCCATTAAAACCCTTGCTTTTCTCACAATTAACAAATACCCACCCGACATTTATTCTTTCCCCGGCCAACCAGGAGCAAAACAATGCAACATCGACTGAATTAGAAATCCACAAACAGAAACTAATCTCTAGCGCATTAGTATGTTAATATCAAACCGCAGGGGTGGGCTTTTTGATTTCCCCAACCACGCGCGTACACCGCTTCTGCCCCCCACGCACGCCAACGCACGCACCCACCACGCACAGCCACAAATTCCGGCGCGTTCACCGCACAACAGCTAATTCGCGTGAACGCCGGCTCTGTTTATTCTTTAATGAATCGCCGTTTTCGTTAGGAAGGGAGGGCTCTCGCACGACGTGAGGGAGGGGAGGAGGAAGGGGCGAGTGCGGGGCGTTGGCAGGGGAGCTAAGCGTGGCGTGCGTGCCATCGCACGCACGCGCGTCAGCGCAGTTATTGCGTAGCCGCAAACAAACATAAATCACGACCCTTTCCCGCCCCTCCCCGCACCTCGCCCCGCCGGCAACCAACCCCTGCCGTCAGCCGGCCGCGCGGATATTGTATTCGCACTTATTAAATTCATTATCAGATTACGTCGTACAGCGGGGGCGGTGTAATGCGCAGAAACTAGTTCCATTCGAGTAACCTTCCTGTCCCCCTCTTTCACTTCCTGTTTTGCTTCTGGTCTCCCGTCCCCTTTCTCCTGCCGCCGCTTTCGCCGCGCTAGGCGGCGCGCCGTCCTGCACGCCCCGGCGCGCGCGTTGGCGAGGGTCCGGTCACGTCGTGTCGCCGCGGGGGCCGAGAGTGCTGAGTTCGCAAGTCGACGTGCACCCGGACGGAAACGCGGCGCTGCGCGCTTCTCAGACTCTGCAACGGTAAGATGCAAGGCGCAACTCGGCACGGCGCCGGTCGTTGCCACAGGGTACGCCAACTCTGCGTCAGTGAAGCACTATCGCGAACTTCAGGTATTTATCGTATCCAAGAAAGCGAAGCGGTTTTGTAGTTGTCAGCAATGATTGGATATACCAAGAACATTTCATCTACGAAGAAAGTTTTAACAGGAATAGTGCGTACTCTCAAATTACACAATACAACAAAACACTGCCTTCGTCGCTAGCTTGAATGTTAGTATTAATAAATGTGCGCAGGTGTAAAGGTACATTTTTTGAAATATTTTATTGACAATTTAAACGAAAGCATGCATATCTCTAACATCCGTCCGTCCGATCTCTAAGCCGTTGGTCCCACGCGCCCTGGCACTCGGCGCCACTGCCTTCTTTCCTGCCCCGCCTATCCACTTCAAGGCTTTGGGGTCGTGTCCGCCGCTCTGCCTACGGCGTCCGGACTGCCACTGATTAGTAATTTTCCTGGTTTCTCGATCAATACCGGAGCAGTATTGATACCAACGGGCGACTGACCGCGCATTTCCCGTTCCTCATCCTCGACCCCCCCCTACACACACACACACCACCACACCACACACACCACACACACACACACACACACCTTACACACAACGTACTTTTAGATGAACTAACACTACATGTCGGACTCGCAATCGGAGGATTCTGCGGTGTCCGGTGCCCCGAGATAGTTGACAGTAAGAACCACGCAAACCGCTCATGTGGTCGGCGCCGGTGTCAAGTTCATACGGGGAAGGAAAATCGCCCACTCCTGGGCAATAACATCCACTCACTGACCTATGACCCAAATAGCTGAACACGAGCCCATATACTAATACTCACACCTCTTTTCCGTCCTCTCTGCCCCGACTTACCTCGCTTCGCACGTTCTGCGCCCCCTCCCCCTCCTGGACGCCCTCCGCAACGACTACCTACTCCGTTGTCCTGCTCCAACCACGCCCACCTTCTATCTGCCTGCGACCATCCCCTCCCGTCAGGGCCGCCCTCCCCTACCGCGACCCCTCCTCAAGGCGTGAACGCTTCCATTCCCTGCCGACGCCTTCACCGGCCCCACGTAGTGCCTGTCTTCTACGCCTTCGGCCTCGTATTCGCCTTAGCCTTCGCCCATCGCCATCGCCTTCCAGCCTCTGCCTGCGCCTTCGCCTCCGCCTGCGATCCGCGCTTAGGCCAAAGACTCACTGAATAGGTTTTCACGGCAATGGTCAGGTTCAGTTAGTCTTTAACTTTGATTAATTTATATTATCCTTCTGCCCTTCACGATCATGTATATCTCCAAGCCATCAGGAACAATTCGATAATTTTAACCGTTATTTTTGTCACGGTACATAACAACACTCAAAGTTCGGTTTAAGGACTATACGGAAAATAACACTTGAATAGTTTCAGCATCCGTTATAAAATTCCAGCTTACTCTCAGTAGACAAATACCGTTATTAAATAAAAGTGTTTATTCCCGATAATTGAATTGTATATTAATAAATTGTTTCCTTTTCGACATTAATTATAATAAAAACATGCTTTTAAATTTCGCTTCATTTTAATTCGTGTTTTATATGCAAATTGTGCTCATTATTATTGCCGCGCAGGCTGGTGCTGTATTTCCGTCCATATAGGCCTAAATAATTGAACATATTTTCTACCTCTATATCTGACACTTGAACTTAAAAAATAAAAACATAGAATGCAATAAAGTATATTCAAATTTCTCAGACATACAATATAACAGTTTTTACTAACAACTATGTTTTAAAGCTCACACTTTTACCGGTGTAAGGGGCAAAAGAATGACAAATATCAGATGCCAAAATATTGAAGTATATTGAAGTAAATTTTCTGACTGAGATTATCCAAGAAATCAATTATACAGATTTCTTATTTACATTCCAGTTCCGTATTCTACACCGCAAACATATTTTTCTGCAAATAAATTATATGATATTTGTAACATTAATAAATTACTTAATACAAAACACATTGCCAAATTTTAAATGATTAATATGAGGTATCAATAGTCTCAACACTTTCTTCTACTCGTCTGTATGTTGACTGTAAGAGCTTTATGCAGCTTACCAGCCTTTACGATTTCAAGAACTATCACCTGATGTTCAATGGAGTCTTTGCGGGAAAAAAATGGCCTGCATCAGGGCGGCTCTTTCTTGCACCAATAAAAAGGCTTTCATAATCATTTTTTGTAACCGTGACGTCTCCCTTAGAAGAATCTTTAAAGACTGTCAAGCACAAATCAGGGGTGCAATGTTTTTTTTTCTGTGGCGAAGAGTTTCATCAAGTAATATGAACCAGTTCCAAGGAGACAAAGAAGCATGCAGAATGCGTATCCACTAGTGTTCAGCAATTAGAGCAAGTTCAGTTCAGTTTCTGAATAGACCTACGCACGTCGCACACATACGCACGGATTATTTAGGGTTATGCGATTGA
>BOPP01000113.1:1293767-1370454 GCA_017312745.1 Gryllus bimaculatus | reverse complement strand
CGCGGATATTGTATTCGCACTTTATTAAATTCAATTATCAGATTACGTTGTACAGCGGTGCGGGCGGTATAATGCGCAGAAACTAGTTCCATTTCGGAGTAACCCCTTGTCCCCCTCTTCCTCTCCCCCGTTTCGCTTCTGGTCCTCCCGTCCCCTCTCCTGCCGCCGCTTCGCCCGGGCTAGGCGGCGCGCCGTCGCGGCACGCCCCGGCGCGCGCGTGGCGAGGTCCGGTCACGTTCGTGTCGCCGCGGGGGGCCGAGAGTGCTGAGTTCGCAAGTCGACCGCTGCACCCGACGGAGACGCGGTGCCAGCGCGCTTCTCAGACTCTGCAACGGAAGATGCAAGGCGCATTCGGCCAGGCGCGGGGTCGTTGCACAGGGTTACGCAGCTCTGCGGCAGTTGGAGCACTATCGCAACTTCAGTATTTATCGTATCCAAGAAAGCGAAGCGTTTGCTAGTTGTCAGCAATGATTGATTACAAGAACAATTTCATCTACGACGAAAGTTTTAACAGGAATAGTGTACTTCAATTACACAAATACAACAAAACACTGCCTTCGTCGCTACTTGAATGTTAGTATTAGTAAATGTACGGCAGTATTAAAGGATACATTTTTTTGAAATATTTTATTGAAATTTAAACGAAAGCAATGCATTATCTCTAAACAATCCGTCCGGTCCGATCTCCTAAGCGCTGGTCCCACGCCGCCCTCGCACCCGCCAACGGCCTTCTTTCCTGCCCCGCCCTATCCACTTCCAGGCTGGGTCGTGTCGCCGCGCTCTGCCTACGGCGTCCGAGACTGCACTGATCAGTAATTTTCCCTGTTTTCTCGGATCAATACCGGAGCAGTACTGTATCCAACGGGCCACTGACCGCGCATTTTCCGTTCCTCATCCTCGACCCCTCCCCCTACATACACACACCCCTTACACACAAACGTACTTTTAGATGCACTACACTACAACATGTCGGAGTCGCAATCGAAGGATTCTGCGGTGTCCCGGTGCCCCGAGTACCACGGTACGAGTACCCCGGTGCCCCGGTACCACGCAAGCCGCTCATGTGGGTCGGCGCCGGATATCAAGTTCCAACGGGGAAGGAAAATCGCCCCCTCCTGGCAATAACATCCACTCACGTGACCGATGACCCAAATAGCTGACTCGCCCAGATACTAAATACTCACACCCTCTCTCCGTCCTCTCTGCCCCGACTTACCTCGTTCTGCAACGTCCTGCGCCCCCTCCCCCTCCTGTGACGCCCCCTCCGGCAACGCTACCTACTCCCGCCCTGCTCCACCATGCCCCCATCTTCTACTGCCTCGACCACCGCCCCTCCCCGTCAGGCAACCCCCGGGCCCTCCCTACCCTGCGACCCCCCTCCCCAAGGCGTGAACGCTTCGCGTGTCCCTGCGGCCCTTCCCTGGCGCCCACTGTAGTGTCTGGTCTCCGCCTTACCCTTCGCCTCCAACTTCACCATCGCCATCGCCATCGTCATCGCCATCGCCTTCACCTCTGCCTGCGCCTTCGCCGCCGCCTCGCGATACGCGCTTACCGACACAAGGACCCACTGAATAAGTTTTCATGCAATAGTGAGAGTTCAGTTCAGTCTTTAACTTTGATTAATTAATTACTCTTTCTGCTTCAAATCATATATCTCAAACCATCAGGAACCATTCGATCAATTTCACCTCATATTTTTGTCACGGTACCGAACAACACTCAAGAGTTCGTTTAAGGATTTTGTTTCAGTGCAGTTCAAAAATTCCAGCTACTCTCAGTAGAAAGTACCGTTATTCAATAAAAGTGTTTATTCACGATAATTGAATTTATATTAATAAATTATTTCCTTTTTTCGACATTAATTATAATAAAAACATGCGTTTTGTTTCGCTTTCATTCATTTCGTGTTTTATATGCAAATTGTGCTTAATTATTATTGCCGCGCATAGCTGGTGCTGTATATTCCGTCAAAATTAGCCAATATTGAACACATTTTTACCTCTATATCTTACATTTGACTTTAATATAAAACATAGAATGCAATAAATTATGTTCAAATTCCTCAGTACATACAGCTTTACAACTATGATTAAAGCTCCCGTTTTTACAGTACAATAGGGTAAAAATTACTTACAATATCAGACGCTTCAAAAATTGACGTACATTGAAGTCATTTTTCGGTCTGAGATTATTCAAGAAATCAAATTACACAGATTTCTTTCTTACATTCCAGTTCCGTATTCTACACGCAAACAATATTTTTTTCTGCAAATAAAATCGGTATATGTAACAGTAAATAAATTACTTAATATAAAACACATTGCCAAATTTTAAATGATAATATGAGGGTAAATCAATAAGTATCAACACTTTCGTTCTAATCGTCTGTCAGCTTTGTGCACTCACCAGCCTTAAGTTTCAGAACTATCACCTAATGTTCAATTGAGTATTTGCGAGGTAAAATGGCTGCATCATGGCGGCTCTTTTCTTGCACCAATAAAAAAAGGCTTTCGTAATTCGTTTTTTGTAACCTGTATGTCTCCCTTAGAAGAATCTTTAGAAGACTTTCAGCACAATCAGGGGTGCAATGTTTTTTTCTTGGCGAAGAGTTCATCAGTATATTGAACCACTCACAAGCAGACAAAGAAGCATGCAGAATGCCGTATCCACTAGTGATTCAGAATAGAGCAAGTTCGTGTTCAGTTTCTGAATAACCTACGGCAGTCGCACACCATACGCACGTTATTTAGGGTTATGCATATGACAACGACGAAATGAATTTTCGAAATTTATTCTTTTGTTGCACGAAACGTGACTTTTTATACCGCCAGACAAGCGTTTCAAAATCTA
Organism: Gryllus bimaculatus; assembly: GCA_017312745.1. Lineage (NCBI taxonomy): Eukaryota > Metazoa > Arthropoda > Insecta > Orthoptera > Gryllidae > Gryllus > Gryllus bimaculatus. The sequence continues at coordinate 1,367,604 of BOPP01000113.1, read as the reverse complement.
TATTTTGCGGTGTGAGAGCAACCAATCTTGTCACGTCTAATTATCATCTTAAATTGAGTGGCCGAAGATTTGCCTTCGACTTATTGGTGAAAAACGGTTGTTGTCCTTTGCTTGCTTTCTGACGGCTTCTGAAATCTGCTGTAATGTTGAACCAGGTATATTGAAAATAATGGTTCCTATGCTGAAAACAGGCTCATTGTAATTTTGTTAACTGTGTTGTAATCATTTACAAACACCGAATGCAGATACGTATTGAGGTACCTCGTATCTTTCTTACATTTTTTTCGTAAAGTAATTGAACCAATAAAAATACTTTGATTGACCTAACTTTTCTATTTTCTGAAGACTCCCTTCCCTAGCATTTCTCAGAATAATGGACATTCTGCTGTGACGCAAAGCCGAAAGTTTAAATAAATATCCAAAATATTAAATGAAAATATTTCTATTCGCTAAAGAAGCAATTAATTCTGTCTCCGCGGCTAGAAACTGCATTAATATTGATTTCCTTAGCTACACGGCATCCACATAATTTCTTAATGAAAGATGTTTGTTGTATTGTACTAGAGAAATACACGGAAGCGCTATATTCTATGATCAATAAAATCAATAAACTCTGATTGCAGCAATCCTCCTGAATTTTCTTAAGCTGTGTATTGGTTTTACTGCCAGCGCTGCTCGCTTGAGTCGCCCGTCTGCCCCTTGCTGATCGCAAACGCCCCCTGGAATGCTGGCAACCGCGAGGCCGCCCCCACTCCCCACTCTTCGCCTCGCGCGCTCCCAGACAGCACAAGCCGTAAAGCGGCGCGCGGGAGGGCGGATACGGGCTGCGAGGGTGTCAGCGCGGGGACCTTCCCGCTCAGCTGCAGAGCGCGCCAAAATATGAAGACTAGGGGTATACACAATATGAAGAAAGGTATACACACGGAAAAAAGAATGAAGTATAATCGTTTTGTTTCGCGAGATTTTCACAAAACTGACAACCAAAGGAAGAGAACTGTGAGCCTCAAATTAAACTATTTGAATATCACACTACAAAGACCGCATAGAAAGATGCTAAAATTTATATAATTATACTATTTAACACCATTTTGAAGGTTTCCATCTTTTACGCATTAGACCTTCATTTCTATCAGATTAACTGTTATTTTTTCCTAACTGATTTTCAACAAATCTGGGACCTAGATATCAACAATCATCATTTTAACAAAAATGGAATAAAAATGTTATAAAAATACAAGTCGAGTATGTATAGTCGCGAATATCATCAGATCAACTCATTTTTTTCTTGGTTTTCAACAAACCTGGACGGTAGATTTTTAAAACAGACCCCATCTAAGGTGGGAACGTAATATAAAATTGTTAGAAAATATTTTAGAATCTGCTTTTATTTAAGTCAGGAAAGCACTGCCAATATATTAACAAGATAACATACGTAAATAAATTTCTTTCAAGTATTGGCGAATGAGTTTGGTATTTACGAGGTTCACATCTCATCTTTCATTATTAGTAATAGTATATTATTAGCAAATGGTCTAAGAAACAGCAGAAAAGAATAGTTGCAACATTATAACTGTGATTGAGAGTAAAATGAAAAGTTTGTTCAGCAGAATTGTTCATCTATACATTGCTTGAAAAATAACAACACATACATTACGCACATTCTTGCTAGTTTTACTAGAGAAAAGATCTATCTTCCCTTACCTATTTATTTCTTTGTCGTCTTCTAAATATTCTTGACCTCAAGGAACGCTTCTGGCACCAAAAAAAAGCTCTCAGAGAGCAGAAATAAACGCTATTCCTTGCTTAATTGCCGAACATTCCCAAAAAAGCAACTCGAAAGCATGGCTTTTGAATAAGTCAGTCATGCAGCACTCTACAGAAGAGCATTTAGTGACCGCTATTCGCCATCAAACTTTCATGGCAGCTCTCTCGACATCGCGCCAGATTATTGCGCACCGGCTTGAAATGAACGCGATATTAAATTTATGAAGAGCGCCCGCACTGGACGTACATTAGCGGCAATGCACGAAAATTGAGTACATTATACCTGACAAGGCATCAATGAGCGGTTGTGCACTTTCACCCTAATAAGAATTGCGATGATATTCATAAGTCACATTTTGAGAAAATTCGAACTGGGGGATAGCTGAATAAATCTAAATCCTTTTATATATTTGATCGATTTATATATTATTATTTTTGACTAAGTAAATCTGAATAAATAACTCTAGCAAGTGTCTGAGAAGTTCGAATAAGTTATGAATAATAATAACGATTTACCTTTGTCAACTGTGGTTGGATTTGCTACATGTTACAGAACGTACTGCATTGTAAATGAATTTGTGATCTCTCCGTACAACGTACTGAGTACATCATTTTGTCTGATTCTAGGAAATTACCTGTGTTACGTAGTTATTAAAACAGGAATTTCTAACTATTTAAATACATAATTAAATAATTAATGGTAAATGTTCAAATTTTGCAAGTTTCCGCAAAGTCGATTCACCGTAATTGCAATATTGGCGGTGAAGCCGCATCGGATCGCGAAGGGAGGGGAGGTGTCTGAGGCCAGGGCGCGGGTTGGACACCCCTTGCGTGCGTCACCGGAGCGAGTGCCTCTCGAGATAGAGCAGCGGCTGTGTTCCGTTCGCCGGCGCCCATCGCCTCTCGGATCAACGCTCCCCCACCTCCGCCCCGCCCCCACCCCCACCTCCCACGCGCGCGACATCGAAGTCAACGCTCCTCCATCGCCTCTGCCGCTTCCTCCTCCGCCGCCATCGCCACCGCCTCCTCCACCACCACCGGCCATGCTCCCCATTCCTGTTTCCCCCGCTCCGACATCCTACAGTCACTGCTTTCCCCGTTTCCGCCTCTCTTCCATTGCTTCCTCCTTCGCCTTCTCCTCCTCCGCCGCCATTGGCGCCCCTACCTTCGTCGGCGTCGACCTCTCTACCACTGCGTATGACACCGCCATCTTCATCTCCGAGGTCACTGATCCTCACAACGGAGTGAACACTTTAGTGGGGCAGGGTGGAGCTGCCTGCGTTTTCTGACCTACACAGCTTCACCCTCTGACCTACGAACCTCTGAATAACAAGCAGGAGGGCTCTAGACTTATTCTAGATCCCTCCTAGAGGGAAGTATAGCGCTTATTTAAACGGCGAGAATGTGGGAAAGACGAATAAGAGCCCCATTCCTCTGACATCCAGTCTCTTTAAATCTGCATCAAGCTTGCTTGTAAACTGGGAGAAACTTTCGCGAAAGAACTAGAAAATTTGGGACGATTGATTGAGAGATCATAAATTTACCATAATTTCCGAAATTATCTCAAGAATGACTCCAATCTCTTTTACGTGCGTCTCCCTCATTCGAACCAGTGCGCTCTCCTCTTATGATCACATGTGTTGCTCTCTTTCTAATCTGCTTACCTGTCTGCCCGTCTGTATTATTTTCTGCCACGCTTCCTATCTGTCTGCGCCTTTGTCTACCCCACACTAACTTTTAATTTGTCGAAAAGTTTCGCAATAGATGTATTCACAAATTTTGAAGGAATTGGTTTCTGAAAGTTCATCATTATAATTACTTCAATTATCTCAAAATTATTATCTCAAAATTATCTCAAAACAGCTCCAATCTTGTTCATGTGCGCCTCTCAGCCTGCTTCGGCCCAGTAAGGAGCGGCTCGGCTCTGGGGTCGGCGCATCAGTGCTCCTCTACTCCCTGTCCCTGTGACCCTGTGATTGTATGAGTGCTTACTCGCGAGAACGTGTCTAAATGTTAGTATTCCAGTACGCCCGTGTTCCTATGTCTTTCTACCCCCATTATTTCACCTGATCATTCATGCACCATGCTATTCACAAAACCGATTACACCCCCCCCCACAAAAACGTCTGTGGGAGTGAGAATGGTAAACATTTTGAAAAGATTAGAATAACATATTTCAATTTATTTTTAATTTTTAAAGTTTCGCAAACTCTGCTCCTTTCTCCCCCTCTCTTCCTTTTCCGAGGCGCCTTTCAGCCTGCCTGGGGCCCAGAGCCAGCCGCGCGTCCTTCGGGAGCGGCTGGGCTGCGGCGCCGAGTGGCGGCGAAGAGAGTGCCTGCCTGCCTGGCCGCCGCACGACGCGTTGCGTGCGCGTCCCGCTGGGAGCGCCGTAGTACTCTGGCGGGTGAGCGCGTACGCGACCGCGTTCGGGTTGGGGGAGAAGAACGCGCAACCTTTTACGGAATTGAGGTGTTGTTCCTCGTCTGCGGATTCCGTGTTTTCGCCGATGCTTTCCGGCTGCTACAGAACGCGTGGGAGATGAAGCGGCGGCTTTATTTTCTCGAAATCCTTGCACGAGAGTAATTCATGTGGCGTGACAGTGACTTACACATTAGCTGATGTTGGTATTTCATACAGCTCAGCTTCTTCTCCGGATGAGGTGCGATATTCGTAGGAAAAAAATCACAGTGGCCGTGTATTTGTGGGATGTAAAAGAACCCTGAGTAAAAGAACCTAGCCAAATTGATAATGATGAAACTCCTCAACTGATAGACATAAGCTGGCAGACACTTGCCTCGGCGTTCTCTGTTGGCTAGAAAAGAGACAAATAAGACACTCAGTCCTTACTAGGTACAAACTAGTAATTTATTCGCAATTTCATCCACATTATGGGGGTAATGAATTTGCAAGTACAGTTCATTACAAAACATGTATTTTACATTAATCATATTGATTTGTAACACAATAATGTATATAAGTAATGGTTTCAATTACAACTTCCCTCTTCATTTGTTTTGCTAACTCTACATTGACGACTAGTGCAATTTTTTATGTTTAAAGACTTGGATATGTTTTGTTTAAAAAAACTGAATTTTTGCATGAGAAAATATATGTTTTATACATATTTCACAATTTGCAAGAGGTAATTTATTATTTTCGTCAATTGTCTAAAACAGAGTTAAATTTTTTTAAGAAAAAAACAACAACAAATTAGTGGGTGCAGTTAGATAGTTACTATTATTAAAAAAACCTTGGAATCACCCAATACAGGATGCAGCACGTGCTGGCCAATTCTAAGGGCAAACCCACAATTGCAAAGAGAAAGGGAAACCACTACAACGGCAAATGAAATAACCAAGAGTACTAACGCACACAGTCGCGTCAGCTGCGGACTCATTGAGAGGCAAACCGCTCTCTTCGTGTACGTTGGTGCGATTAATCGCTCTGTGATTCAGCTCACTCACCGTCGAGCTCCGCGTTGCAACCGCTCACAGTCGCATACAAATCGACGCACTGCACGCCGTCACACCTTGCCTGCGTTTGAACAGTTACATCCGGGCTTCTGCTTTATGATGATGGCATAAATATTAATGTTTTTGGTGGGTACACACAATTAATGCAGATATAAAACGGCTCTCAAAACGATACCAGTGACCCGCTCGGTAAACTAATTATTGGAATTTATTTCGGGTTGAGAGAAACTTTCACGTTTGTTGACACACAGCGACAGCGGTAATGTATGCTAGTAAGTATTTTTTTGTCAGCTCAATTAATACCTCGTAAAGACAGAATCTGAGCGATGGCACGGAGATCTATACGTTTCTTCTGTTTCGCGTTAATAAATGTTGTTCTTATTACGATGAACTTATAAAATGAATTGTACACCATTTTGTTTAATTATATTATTTTCGCTTCATATTTATTTCTATTATTCTCGGGGCTCTCCTCTTAAAAACTCTAATACAACAAAATACTAAAGAGCAAATATTGGATATTTATAAGGTAATATAATTATTTTACTTCATAAATATGCATTAATAATTGCTATTTAATATCTTCATGAATATTAGATATCAGGATATCGGCAGAAATAATTTGGTAATGCTGCCATTTATCGGATTTTGTAGGATCTGAACCACGTGAATATTTTGAATCTCAACATCGACTTTTTGCAGCTTTACATAACGTAACAAGCAAAATACCCGGCGTTGACCTTTTTTTTTTTTTCATATTCAATCCTTGAGAAAAAGGAAACATCCCCGTGTCTCTGAATCCTTTCTCTCTGTCTCTCTCTTACTTACGCGCGTCGCTGTCCTCCGTCTCTCTCACACCGTCTCTCTGTCCCTGTCTCAGTCTGTCTGTCTCGGTCTCTGCATCTCTGTCCCTGTTTACGTCTATCTCCGTCTCTACGAGTCTCTTTCTTCGGCTCTATCTACCTGTCTGTCTCTATCTCGTTCTGTCTTCTCTCTCTCTGTCTCTCTCTCTGTCTCTCTGTCTCTCTCTCTGTCTCTCTGTCTCTCTCTCTGTCTCTCTCTGTCTCTCTCTCTCTGTCTCTCTCTCTGTCTCTCTCTCTGTCTCTCTCTGTCTCTCTCTCTCTCTGCCTCTCTCTGCCTCTCTCTGTCTCCTGTCTCTCTCCCGCGCGTCCGGTTCTCCTGGGCCTCACCCTGCGTCACACGGACACGGTCAGTAAGAATGAAGCCCAGGGCGGGTGCAGATTGAATGGAAATTGAATTAAAATTGAAGAGCACTTTCTCTGCAGCGTCATCTAGTAGATGCAAATTAAAATTAATAGCATACAAACCATCTGGGTGAAAAGATTGATCACACGGTGTCGGAGTTTACCATATATATAATGCATATTAACTATATAGGAATACTATACTAGTATATTTCAAATATATTAAAAAGGTTATTTTTTTCTTATCGATTATTATTACCATCTCTCTATTGAACAATTATAAGCTGCAATATATCAATCGTAGGAGGTTAAGAGTGTCGATCTCCACGTTCAAACACAGCTGTCTGCCATAAGTTATACTATGGAATAACTAATGGAATAGTTATACTAGGAATAACAGTCACGATTGAAGTAATGAGAAGCGGGTTCCATAAAACGCACTAATATAATTGGTATTTGTCGCATACCTGAAAATACCAGCTCGACATTTCATTCTTGGAATAATCTTATAAAGTGTCACTCACGTACTTGGAAATTTTCAGATAAATTCCTTTCTCGCTTGACCGTCGAGTGTAAACCTGTACTGATATTACTATCTCACAGAAAAAAATCTGTAATTCACGTTAGCATAGTTGAAACAAACGTGTATGATAAATACAAGAATCGATAAGATTGAACTGATTCCTGAATAAGGGAATCGGGCGTGCAGATATGTAATAGTCGTCCACCATGGTACAGCATAGCGAAAAGTTTCTTCTATTTTTAACTGCCTGTATGCAACACACGAATCTGTAGGGTGCAAACAAGTATTTCTTTTTTATTGACACGTTATAGCTAGCTATTGACTTCGATACGGAGCTCGGTATACGCTACATAACTTACCTGGATAGACACGATCGTGGTTACGAGGGAAATATGAAAACAGTTGAATGACGTTTCATGTTCTCTTACGGAGGGAATTATCGGAGGAAAATTTTGAATCAACAAACCGAGTCAAGTTAATAAGTAAATATCAATAAAAATAGTTAAAAAATAAAATTATGCATTACCACGGGTGTTAACTGGTTCTAATGATCTCGAGCGACAACCACACACACACACACACACACACACACACACACACACACACACACACAAAAAAACCTGGAGAATTTTGTTGCCGCTCGATCATTAGACCTTGGTTCATAAATAACAATTTCCTCAGTGATGTGATGAGTTTGGGTGAGAGCTCACCTGCGCAGTCACGAGGAGCGAGGGCGAGCGCTCCGGACGCCCGCGCTCACCATGGACGCAGCTCGGCCGCGAGTCCTCACGCCCCGCGCCCCTGCAACACACACACACACACAACACCCGTCAATACATCCGCCTCTGCACAAAAAGCTCTCTGGTATCCTCCGTGACCTCCGTGTTCTCCTCAGTGACTCCGCTGTCTAGGTTAAGTTAAGTAGTTTGTTTTTAACAAATAGGACAGCATTTAATGGCCTTTTTGGGAGCTGAAGTAGCCCGCCAAAAGGCCAAGACATAATAACAGCTGTGAAAGCCTACTTTTCAAAGAATTCCATCTGTGCGGAGAGAATACTCGTGAATTCAGCAAATCATTTTGAAGTATTTCAGCCCTAAAGAAGGCCACGGTACGGTGACAAAACGTTGATAAACCAGTCTCGCTCGCGGCTGTGGAGAACATATTGGTGATATTCATTCCGGAAGTTCACTTTCTCATTTACACCCTTACACGCGTAGGGTATTAACTCAATTGAAATCAAATGATAACTTTTAGGTCTCATAGTCTTCCTACAAACATTTATTTTCACTTGTTTCAAACTTAACTCTTGAAAGGTTTATTGCTGCCTAATGGAAATTAATTTCTATAAAAAAATTAATAATGTAATATTACAAAAGTAAATAAAATATTTCAAAATCATTTTAACCTAAATATACACTGTTAACTTTTCATATCAGTGGTATTCAAGTAAAGTGCTTCGTAAAACGTACTCCAGTAAATCAAACTATATGTATATTACAAAGAACACGAAGAACAGAAGTTTGGTGTCCTGTTGACGGAATTAAGTGTATGCATGGATCTAGTGGTGTACTTTAGTATCTAAATGGCCTTTGTGTATTTGAGTGATGAATAATAAGAGATTATTCTAATAATGACAAAACTTCGCTAACAACTATTTGCTGTTAGTGATGTTATTTGTCGTAAATATTCGAAACTAAACCTCCTTTTTTTCGTTACAGTACTCTTTAGCTGCTAGTACCTAGCCATATTGAACTGCTATTGAAATGGCTCATCAATAATTAGAATGCACAAAAAACTCACCAACTTTTAACGAGACATTCTCGACCGGATACAACGCAGTTCCAGCGGCTTTGAAAAACACTTCCCGTGGTACGTGCATCAAAGGGCCTTCGGGTCGACGCATTAAAGGCGCGAGCGGGGTGGGGGCAGGCGCTATCAACAAGTGAAGCCTATGAAGCGGGGCTCCGCGACCCGGGGCGGATCGATACAAAAGCAGTGTCCGGCGGCAGAGGCGGCTGTGACGGGGGCGGGGAGGCTCCAGCGCCCACGCGGCCGGTGGCAGCGGGCGATATGCGAGTGGACAGCGCAGTGGGGCGATGAAGGTCGGCGGAGGAAAGCGGTTTAGTGAAGAGGCGATGGAAATGGCTAAGTGGGCAGTGGTGGGAGGGCAAGAATGACTGGGAATAGCAGATAATGTCCTAAGGTTGCAGTTGGCGGTCTGGCAAATGGTTAAACGTTGGGCGATTGCTGTTCGTTGTGCGTTGTTTTGGACTGCAAGAACCTCAGAAGGCGGCTGTGAGGTTGTTAGGATGGGAGGGAATGCATGTGGGTAACAATGGTTGGAAGGACCGTACAGTGGGCAACTGTCAGTCGAGATGGCCTGCGGGAGGCGGGTGGTCAATGACTAGCCGTGGACTACCGTCCACACAGCGGTGGTAGACAGCGGAGACAGGTTAGCAATCCAATACTGAAAGTTAGCCTCTCCCTTCTGTCAGTTTGGACGTCTAGTTTTCAGTGGTGGGCGATTAGCTTTGGGGAGCTCGTAGACAGCTGTAGCTAGCTAGTAGCGGTGGGCAGTAAGGAAACAGCTCTGGGCGACTCGCAGACATCGGCTCGAAGACAGCGGGTGTGGGGCGTGTGTTTGGCGATGGTGAGTAGGGGGATTTTGGGCGACAGTCGCTGGTGGAATTTCTGGGCGGAGGGCGGGACGAAAGGCAATCAGTGGCGGTGGAAGTCCGAGTCAGGCGCAGGCGGCGGTGGCGGCAGGTTGCGAACGAAAGGCAACAGGCGGGAGGAGGTTGGCGACCCTGCAGAGCGGCTTAATTGGCTCAGGTGCGCCCCGCCGCTGGAGTCCATTCGGCGGGCAGGGGTTGCCCGACTGCGGGCAGTCGCTGTCGGCGCCCGGTGCACCTGGCTTTGTGGGGACGCCGCATGCAAAGGTTCCCTTGCGTTTCCAGCACCCGCGTCTCGGGGGTGCAGGCCGCCGAGGACTTGTTTCGTGTCGTATTTGTCTTCTCCTGCTCCTTTCTATTCCACAGAGCGACCACACAGGATTTTCATTGTGAACTTTGTCAGCTTTTCCACCCTTCAACGTTTTAAAAGAAGTGTATTTTCAGATAGAAGACGCGAAAGATGTATTTTCTTTCTAGGAGTAAAGAATGATATCTTATAGACCCAGCGCCAAATCATTTATCTGACATTACCAGCGAATTGGATTTTTTTAAGAAATAGAGGAATATTAATCTCTTTTTGACATGGCATATGATGCGATTTAAAACCAACTTACTAGACACTCCATTCTGATTTGACATCAAATGCGTTTGGTATTTTACAGAATCAATAGTGCGGATATCCGATTTTCCTGCAGAAACTGTAGCTGGATTGTTCTTGATCTCACAGTCACATCACATCAGCCACAGTATATTTTAGAAGTCCCTTGGAATCTACAGTAGCTTAGTCTGCAGTTAGAACATATGTCATTACTACAAATATTTATATAGCAGGCGAGTTTTTTGTAACTGAATTGAAGCACGAGGTACATATGAGCAGTCCCTTTATTTTGCAAGAAGGAAATGTGACACGAGGCCGATAAGCCGAATGGCGCAATCCCACAAGCAAAATAAAATCTCACAATTTACCATTCATATCATAAAAACATATTTTCCATTCTTTCGTTCCACTCCTAGCTTCTTCGACATGGGGAAACATTGTTAATATTATAAAACAAATCGCTAAAAGATATATTTCATTTATTTTATTGTAAGCCAATATATTAGGCATTTTTATTTATTGCTTGAGTAAATTAATGCTCTATCTTTATTACACGTTTTGTTTTCACTTTGTTTCATGGCATGTTTCCATTACTAACGTTCAAATTTTTTTCAACTGTTTCTCTTCCCTTATCAATGAGTTCATTTCTTGAAGTGATTATGATAAAACACGAAAGAGAAAATTCCTTAGACGAAGTTGTAAAATCATGATAAAACGTGTACTTTTGAGGCTTCAAGCAAATCGCCTAAAGCAAATGGATGCCAACGCCTGTCACAACGAGAAATGGCTTTCAGCCAGGCGTTTATACCATGTTTTAGATTCCCAGATTAGATAAAGCATTGCGCAACACGAAAATCCATTTTGAGATTTTTATTTGTGGCGTTCGTGCACTGATTGATGCCACTCCTTTGTTCCTTCATTAGTTCCATTGTTGGGTATTTAGAAGCCATTGAAGCCCAGACTCGTGAATTTTGCACCTTAGATTAATGAACTTGCATTTTCTACAATGAAGGCAAATACATACGATGGGCGTGAAATTGACGGATGATGTTATCGTTCATATAATGGATGTGCTGTACATCATTCGTACGCAGCTGTGTGCGTCACACAGAAAATGTCACAGCGGATAACGTTTACCAAACGAGATTCACAGAGAGATTTGCTTTACACCCCTTTCTACTCCTATTGGTGTAGTTTCCGCAGCTACATATTATATGCTGACCATTTAACGTGTTGAATGGTGATGTTAACCACATTTCGATATCTAATAGTAACAAACAATGTGATTCAGTGAACCAGTGTACTAAAGCAAGACGCAAGACGATATCATTCTATCCATGTTACGTCGCATATAGAATACAGATAAAAGAAAAGTTCATTAACAATATTTTTAAACAATTGAAATGTTAACTGGCATTGATTTTCAATAAATTATCTTCTATTATTATTATTATTATTATTATTATTATTATTATTATTATTATTATTTCATGAGAAAACTTTACTAATGTTTCATGAGTAAATGATAGCGAAGTGAGTCAACAATCGTGCACTACGTCTATGACTGTGAAGCTTGAAACCTCTGTATTTTAATTATTTCTTATTTTATTATATAATGTTGCAAAACACTCAGTTCTCAGTCTTAATATGTGTTATAAACTTTTTCTTTTTTTGATTTTTTATATTTTCTATTCTCACTCACGTCTGCCCTTTCAACGTTAATTTTAGAATTTTACTTGACTAAACCTGTACCGTGCGACGGAAAAGATTGAAAGCGACGGAGGCGGCGAGGGCGGAAAGAGGCGCACGGAACCGGAGGAGGGCAGGAGTATACGAGGCTTCGGTAATACGGACGGTGACGGCGGGCAGAAAAGGGTTGGTGCGGGCGCACTGGTGTAGAGTGGCCGATGGCTGTAGAGTCGAAGCAGGCCCACCGCTGGGGGGTGGGGCGGCGGTCGATGTGTGAAGGCGCGAGCCAGGGTTGGCGGGCGGGCGGTGGCGGAGTGCACATGTTGGAGAGGAGGCAGGCCGGCGCTGGTGGCGGGGCGCAGGGCTTCGGAGGCGGACAGGACGCAGGACCGCGCGGGAGCGGTGGCGCGAGTGAGTGCGGGCGGCGAGAAGAAGGCGACGGAGTCGGGGAACAGAGCAGAGACGCCGTCGCCAAGATTAACGCGCCTTGGACACGTCAACGTCACAGTCTCCCGACGAAGTTGCTGGCCCAACTTGGAGGAGAGAGCGGAGCTCGCAGCAGTGCAGACTGCACTAGCACCACCGAGGACACATCCAACTCGACTCGAATTGGAGTGTAATTGGACCAAGAAATCATTTTACATAATACTACACCATTATAAAATAGCAACATTTAAGCCAGGTCGAATTTAGCCACTGTCTGGAGGACAATTCTAGCTTGCTTCATTTATGGGTAGTTTTCTGTGTTATCTCCGAACAACACCAGAGAATGCCAGAGTACAACACTAACAAACGTGCCATAAACCACACTATTTTTCCTTTCTCTTAATTGTCACATTCTCATCCCTTACTTATCCACACTCTTACTTCATGCACTACACCACTGCACACCACAGGACACCAGACGGGAGCTTGGAGCCTTACTGAGGCGGTCTTTCGCTGGTGTGAGATTCCTGGATGGAGAAAACACAGCAAGCCGACTTGTAGGTCGGCACCGGACCTCACCATCCAGCTCGTAAAGAACTCCACCGCATTCCGTGATAAAACATACACTACGCTTACGGTTCTAATTATTATAGCAGTTGACGCGCTCGGAAACTGGTAATTATCTATGAACTACAGCAAATGTTTCAGAGTAACCTAATGAAAACCCAACAAATAAATCAATCCATTTTGGTTACTTTAACCCCCCCAAAAAATATTTTAATTATAAGTAAACTAGAAATGAGTATTGATTATTTTTGAATGCTTGCTTACATACATGGGAAAGTTTAAATTTATAGTCAATACACTGATAAGAAGACGGTACATTCAAGCAACCACGATCGTCCTCTACAATCGCTTTGAATATGTGTAGCATCAGATAGCCATCAAGCTTTAACCGTAACGTTTACATCCACTGGCGAAGAAGCCGATTTGTCGATCTGTTTCCTAATTTTGCCGCGTTCTCTGGGGGACGCAAACAACAAAGCCCGGGCGAGAGCTCCTCCGCCGCTGCCCAGCTGCACTCTTCGGAAGCGTCACTCCGCATTTCGTTACGGCCCGCGCGGTGCCGACGCAGCAGGGACACAGGGGAGGCGGCAGCGGCGGCGGCGGCGGCAGGGGTGGCCAAACGGAAGCGCTGACGGAGAAAGAGCCAGGGACGAGGTGGAGAAGAAGAGTAAGAAGGTGGCAGAAAGGAGACGGTGAGCGAAGGAGATTGAAGGGGACGAGTAGGACTGAGCTTGACTTGAGAGAAGGATTGGAGGAAAGAAACTGAGTGGTGGTCCCGGCGGTGATGGCAAAGCAAAAGGACGACTCCAGCGAAGAGTGACAGCAGGGCGGAGATTACAGGGCTCTGACGAAAGGTGGTGTCGTCAGAGCGGTTATATCAAGAGCAGGCAGCACAGCGGTCATGACAGGGCAATGACGAGGGTGGTGTCGGCAGTTTGGAAACTGCAGGGCAGTGACGACAGGACGATCGTAGGAGGACAGTAACGGCAGATCAGCGATGATCGGTTGGTGTGGATAGAGCGGTGACAGCGTGGCACTGATGAAGGCGGAGGTTGTGGAATGGTGACGTCAGGGCGGTGACTTTAGTCATGAAAACTGGATGGTGACGGTAGGGCGAAGACGTTAAGGCGGTGATGGCTGGCGGACACGCCCGGGCGAAGACAGTAGGGTGGTGATGAATAAAGTGTGGCGGAGGCTGTAGGTAGGTGAGAGTAGGGCGGTGACTGTAGAGGAATGAAAACTGGGTGATGACGACAGGGCGGAGATGGAAAGGGGGAACGGCTGGACGGAGACGGCTGATTGGTGAAAGGTGGGCGTGGACCGGGTGAACGGGAATGCGTAGGCGTCCCGCCCACCCGCCCGGGGACGCACGGGGCGGTGGCCGGGGGCGGGCGGGCGGACGGGCGGGCGGCGGACCCGAAGTGGCGTCGTGTGGGCTTGCGGCGCACTCGGGGCGCTAATGACAGCGGCCCCCGGAGGACGAGCGCGCCGGCCTTTCGCGCAAACACGCTCCCCCTCCCCCCTCCTCAACAGCGCGCGATGCGAAATCCCGGTGCCGCTCCCACCGCATACTTTTACGGGCTCACTTGCTGGCGGCGACGTCGAACCGAACGCGCGGGCGCCGTGCGGGCGCAGGGCGTCGCAAGTGGCGACGGAGAACAGAACACGGAGGCCACGACCACTGCACTCACGCGTTGCTCTCGCCAATTAATCTAGTTTTTACTATCTATTCTTTATATTATTTACGTACATGCTTTCAAATTTATGCATTTACGTCGTGTCTTGCAATAAAAGCAAAAACAATTTTTCCTTTTTCGAACTTACTCCGTAAGAAGATAAAGTATTGTAATCGTACGCTGGAAACCGGTGAATATTCGGCAGAAAAAATCTTATTGGTTCTGAAGAAGTGGATAAATCATGTTCCTATACATAATAAATTACTTCCTATAGCAAGTTTTGAGTTAGCCAGAATCAATGTTTCGTGAGTCCATGATATAAATCAATCGATAGACGGCAAACCGTCGGTCTGTCCGTCTCTCTGTCTGTCGATCTCCATCTCTCTGTCCGTCTGTCCAGCACGTAAACTGTTCGACCGATTTTCACGAAAATTCATATTTTCCGACCAATCTAAACGAACTCAAGGCTTTGGAAGTTTCAAGCGGACATTTTGATTATGGGGGTACTTTACAAAAAGTCGAAAAACATTTTCATCATTTTTTTTCAAAACGCTCTATTTTTTTAAAAACTATGTCCTCGATTAGAACACTTAAGAGAATGGTGCCGGTCTAATGTTTGATGAATTTTCGAAAATTGCAAAAGCGAATTTTGTTGGGGGCGTCTTGCTTCAACATCAATGTTGATGATAGAGATAGCAAAAAGTAATATTTCAAAACGGCAAGCCCGAGTCCCGTTTCGATAGCGCAGAGGTAAGGCTCATGGCGAGTAAACTCGGAGAATCTGAGTTCGAGTGTCGGTGCGGTTTATGGCTTAAAAACACGTTTGCAGGTTTATGTAGTAGTGTAGGACTGAGCGAAGTGGCTGAGAGCATAACGCGCTGACTTCGCATTGGGGAGGCTCGGGAGCAATCCCCGTGCCAGCCATCGTGACCGGGGTTTGTCATCCAAGCTCTCGGTCATCCAAGCAAATGCTGAGATGGTTCCACTGAAATGCCACGGCCGCGAAACCAACGTCGCTAGCCGAATTCCTTAACTACGTTAAGTCACGAACTTAACGCGGAATCGAAACATAGCGAGTTCTTGGTTGGGTACCCGACTGCGAACCCCGAGATTTAAACTGCGCCGAGGCCAATTACGGGGCATGAAATGGCTGAATACAAATAATACAGCGGATCAGCTAGAAACAATGCCAAAAAGTATGTGATGTAGTACTATTACTAGTATAAAACTCGTATATGATAGTTAACAAGTTGCATGAGGTTAAAAATGATCATTTACGCAATAAATTTTTCCCGAATTAAATAATATACTCTGAAAATAAACTTAAAGAAAAACAAAGCAGCGGCTGAGACGTTTGTGGGAGCTTTTAGAACAGTAAGTACAAGGGAATCATACTGGAGCAAATCATGGAACGATGTAACGCTTTCACTTCATTCCATTCATCTTGCATTGATTGTGTTGGGTATGTGAATAAACTATTGGAATGAACACATCTAGGATGTATAAACAATTGATAAGTCTTTATTATGAATATGACATCTCAGAAAGATATTCCTTGTGACATTTCCAACGAAATTGAGCTGCTGCAAGGAAAGGGTACCTGCGTATTTCCATGCCTTCTGCATCCTTCATTTCTGGAGGGTGACAAGTGAGACGGCGGTGTTTCTCCTTGGCAAACATAAATCATGTTTTATTGAAAGACATTAAAACCTCCCATTCTGCCCCTTCATGTTCTTCGTGAGAATTCCGGATGTCATAAAAAGGATAGTAAAAGTGAATCCAACATAACGACGTGAAACATTTTCAAATATGGTAGGCAATGTTAGCGATAAAACGTTTTCAATAATCCCTTGGTTTCTAAAAAAACCTGTTAAAGACGATCACATCTAAGATAGAAAAAACATCACATACGTTTTATCTAAAAGACACTTCGAAACGGATAGAATTATAACGTGGATACAACAAAATGAATCAATAGTCCTTTTGATGTGAATTACTTCAGAATGGATAATTCAATACAATAAATTACAATATTGTTTGGAAATAAGAATGGGATAAATATGAACCGTAAACACACACATTAAACACGTTACTTGTAATTTGTAGTCGACAAAACGTACCATACTGACAGCACTTCGACCAATATACATAGTTCATTATGACTTATAAAAGTGAACACTCTACTTTTATCATTCATTAAAGAATATAATGTAATTAAATTAAGAAAAAAGTCAGAACCACTTCGATTTCTACAACCAAACCACTTCTGACATCAGATCGTATTATTCAGTATTTTTTCATATTTCATTTACGATATAGATTTTATAGAAATAATGATTTCACCAAAAGTTTCTTTAATCAGAAAGAGGTAAATAATATTTCCCATTAACAAGTAATTCAAAAGTGAATAAAAGAACGAACGTATAATAAAACGATTTGATGCAAAAGTGTTATTAATTTATATTTACAAAATATCAAATAAACAAATCGTCAGCATTTGACAGCTCCAAAAATGTTACGCAAATAATTTATTAATAATATTTACTGTTATTCTAAGAACCATGGTGTAACGTGTGGCTGAAAACTAGTATGAGACCTTCTTCACACTTTCCTTGTGATCTCTCATGAAATAAAATCGCGACGGTCTTCTCCAAGACTTAGAGATCAGCAATTTTATTCCGAAGAAACCATTCGTTTTTATTTTATTTATTTTTGTGGAATCTCCGTGTATTAGTGGCATTGCTCAGAAGTAGAATCGTGAAGAAGTCTTCGCCTCCTTTGGAAATCGTGATAAATGCCCAATCACTGCGACAACGATCGAGTGCAGTATCTCCTCAACGCACGACAGCTACCTCCTATTCCCTTCCGCCCCCGCGAGTTGCGTGAGGCAGGGCGCGAGGTGCCACCCCGAGCCGACGCGTGCGACGAAGGCTGCGAGAGGGCGCGCGTCGCGCCGCGCCTTTAACGAGGGCGCTAACGACCACGCGGGGCGGCACGTGCGCGACACGTGCACGCGGCCAAAGACGCCCGTAAAAGGCGCGGCGCCGGAAGCAGGCGGCACGTGTGCGGCGCCGCAGTAAAGCTCACGCCGTTGCTCGGCAAGGCGCGGCACGGAGGAGCAGGACAAGCGAGCAAGGAAAGGCAAGCCAAGATAAGGCGGAGCAAATCACGGCAAGGGAGATAAAAACCAAGGTATGTCGGAGTAAGGCAAGACAAGGTGAGACGAGGAGGAAAAGATCAAAGCAAAGCAAGACCGCGCAAGGCAAGGAAAAGCAAGGCGGAGCAAGGAAAGAAGTAAACGCAAAGCAAGGCGGACCAAGGTGAGGCAAAGCAATAATTGAATAAATTGAAAATTTAAGGTAGTAGAAGATTTATCTCGTATTTCACTTCAGTAGAAATCATTGCTGATAATTTTAAGGATAATACGAGTTCATTAACCTGTTCCCAATGGTCTCTCCTTCATTCCTCTTCTCTTAGTAACGAGAAATTACACTACTAGTAATGGTAATTTATAAGAGAAGTGAATACGATTATAATTACGAATGAGAATAGAATATTATGCCACAAAAAGCATTCATATTCTCTCAAAAACGAAAGGTTTGAATGAGTAGCAGTCCCATAACTTATCTCATATATTTTTTCTTTGATACTATATTGATAAAAATAACAAAAAATAGAAAGTTTTACTGGTCTAAATTAGATTGTAATGGTATAATCCCATACATATTCACTCACAATTTTATCTGAAAACTATCCTCTCAGAGTGTACAGGTACAAATCGACCTATGAAATTATTTCATCATCGCGTTAAGACGCGGAGGGAGGAGGGGTGGGATCTGATGTATAAAATTCAGACCCTGACGGCGGAGCTCCATTAGTATAGCATTAGCGCCTTGCACGAGCGCATCGCACTGGCTGTTTATGGGGCGCGCAGCGTCCCCAGCCGCACAGATTTCGTTAGGGGCGCCCCCATTTGCTTGCAGCGCGCAGCGGGTTGCGTTCCGCCGGCGAGGGGACATTTACGAGAGCTACCTGCGCTGTAAACGCGATGGATAAGCCGATTACGGGCTCTTTATTCTCAACTGAATTTCCGTGTAGGGTTAAAAGGCACACTATACCGGACTGCGAAATGGGGGATACGAGCCGCGTGATGAAAGACTGATACCTTCTCGACCCGAAATTCAGTTAGTAGGCGCAATTTGCATGCGGGTTGCCTCTCGCGGTCGCAAGTCACGCACATTTGGTTTGCTGTCACCACATATCAAGTCGCAATTTGTGTTATATTTTAAAGGTCGCTTTTGCTTTCTAAGGCGACTTACAAGTTTTGGTTAAATTGGAGTGACATTAAGGTATACTTTGCGTGTCACAAAATTAAATTGATCATTTTACAAGACACAGGTGATTACGAAACGGAAAATATATGCAGATTAAAGAACATACATTCTGAATATTAAAAAGTCGTGTTTTAGATATTACAAGTTCATGCAAAACCATTCAGAACAGAAGAAATAACAGCAAATTCAGTTATATTTCGTCTATTAAATACTGAAGGATTCAATTTTGATATATTATTGGTATATATTTCCAATTTTGATATATTATTTGTATATATTTCCAATTTTGATCCAAAAGCCTATACAGAAAAAAATGTTCCCATTATAACAAAAAACGCCACCTTTTAATGACGGTTTATTATTGCTAGACCACATGTCCAAATATCGAGGGACATGTTATTCACTGTGAAACTCGTACATTTCTGTGTATTTATGTAACTTGAGGATGGACATATTTATACTAATAAAAATATTAAAGCTATGTACATACAGCATGCTAAATGTTAATGTTATTGTGTAAAATATACATTTTGAATAATCCGGTAGTGACATTTTCGTTGGTAAAGTAACAAAATCTGTAACTGTTTAAACAACGCATTCTTTTGTTTAAGAAAAAAAATTGTGAGAACTTACAACAAACATGCTCCGCGAATAATCTTCTGCAACAGAAAAGACACGTGTGGACTAGTTATAAACACAGCACCATCGAAGTACCTAAGTGTCTTTCAATGCTTTAATTGAAATCAGGTTTGAATGCTTTAATTGAAAGATACAACACACTCGAACACCCAATGAAAGTCCGCTTCACGGAGAACGGGAATTCATGCGCAGCGCCACTTTTTACTTCCGCGCGCGAGCAACTACACTCTGTCCCGCGCGAGCATTCTCCGGGAGGAGGATTTGGCGGCGCACGCGTTTGCGCGTAAGAGAGCGGGGCCGGTCGAAGTGCTGCAGCGGGGGCGGAGAGAGGGGGTGGAGTGGGAGGTGCGAGCGTTCGTGACGGGTAGCAGAGCGACATACGGTGGCGGACGCAAGGGTGGTGAGGACGCGTGGATGGTACGGTGACAGATGAAGCTGCAGGGCGGTGGGGAGGCGTCCGTGATGGTGGAGTTTGTGGTGGTGACACCGGTAATGGGGAGGTGGCGGCTTCAACGGAGTGGGAGCTGGAGCGGCGGTGGCGCGAGTTAGCGGGGGCGGCGGCAACAGGAAGAGGAGGGGGTGGAGGGGAGGTGGGAGGCGGGGGAGGAGAGGTGAGGCGGCGGGAGGGCGGGCGGGTGCCGCAGGCGGGGCGTCGTCGTCAAACTGCTGGCGAGGCAGGCAACTCACCTGAACGCGTCTCTCGTAAGAGTGAAAATAAACCGGGGTGTTTCCCCTATTCCTCAGGGCCGCGGCCCGCACTTTCGCCTCTGGTACTTTCAGGCCGTCGCCGCTCGCGCCGCTACGCGACGCACCTGCCACGGCCCACTCGCGCGAAAGAGCAGGAAAGTAAAAACAAGAATGAAAAGGTAAAAATATCAAAGGCTAAATACGATAATCATGAAAGAGCGTAGCTAAATATATTTACAAAAAATGCAACATTGCACAACACTCCAGTATTAAATTTTGAAAATGAAAATTTGCAAATAAATTGTGGCAGTTCACAAGGGTAATTCATGAAGTTTTGTGTAAGCTTAGCTACATTTTACATTGGGACTTGCTGCATATTGAAGCAAATGCATTTTGAGCCTCTATATATATAATATTATATATATATATATATATATATAATATATAATATAATTAATATATATATATTATATATATATAGAGAGAGAGAGAGAGAGAAGAGAGAGAGAAGAGAGAGAGAGAGAGAATAAAAAGGTAAAAATATCAAAGGTATTTTAACCTGACATTATAGTTGATTGTTTTGGTCTGTTCGTTCACTTTCTGGATTACCAGAAACATCTTTCTGCCGCTATGGGTTTAATTTTGAATTGTGGCGAAATAAGTAAATATATGGGTGTATTCGTGAAGAGATTTCTTTTAAATTGTTTTTGAATTGCTTATAATTTAAGTGGCACTCGCCCTAAGATATCATTGAAAATTGTTTCATAAATACTGTACATTGCATATTCCATAATACTTTTATAATACTATGATCCATGAAATAGGCGTATATTTATATTATTTCGTGTATTTTTTGATTTTGTGTAGTGACATTATTTTCTCATTACTGTTTCTTTCTTGTTTCCCGTACTTTTTCCTCATTACGCCTTTCTCTTGTCTGCTCTGTCTCTGTCTCTCTCTCTCTCTCTCTCTATCTTCTCTCTGCTTTCTTCTCTCTCTCTCTCTCTCTCACACACACACACACACACACACTTGTGTGTGAGAGAGAGAGCGATATATATATATATATATATATATCGAGAGAGAGAGAGAGAGAGAGAGAGAAAGAAGCTTGCTTGAAGTCACAAAAAAACGTCTACCTTAAATTAACTATACCCTGTTTCGTACTTGCAACTACTTTTGACAAATTATTCCCGATTCTACTCGCAGAATAAGAAAACAAAGTTATGAAGAGCGGACAGGGCATCGAGTGAGTCATTTCTGCCGTGAATGGATGCTTGCAATTCGTCGTCCCACTGTCCGGCACTCCAGTCCCCCTCCCCTTCCCTGCACCGCTCTCTGCGCCTTTGCGCCCGGCTCCACGCAGAGCCGCGCGCCTCCTCTGCATTTTTTACGGCGGCGCTTGAGGGCTGCGTCGCCCGCCCTCCCCCTCCGCCCCCCGCACTCGAGGCGTCGCCCGTGCCGCCATCGCCCGACGAAACTGGCGGCACTTGCCCAGCAGCGCCGTCGAATTGATTTCGCTCATACAGCCAGTTCGACACTTACGGACATGACAGACACCAGTGATTTAAAGTACGAAACTGGCTTCATAAAGGAATTGGATAAAATTGGAAGGCGGTTTGCTGTTTTTGTTGTTTTTTTAGATATTTGACTGTGTTTCCCCAAATGTAATTTACACATGATTATAAATTGACTGTGTGTGCAAATTCAGTTAGCGGTGGTTAGCGGTGGATGATTAAATTTTAAGAGTAATGTGTAAATATATAATTGATTTGTTGGTAGTTAAATCTGATCTGATCGTTATATCGCTCGGGACTCACTGCTGGAGGTAGTGTCCCATTCCTGGAGCTGCTTTGACTTTTATCTTTGTTTCACCTACACTTTTTTCCCATATTCATTGTCCAACCTCCAGTAAATGTTTCAAATGCAGCACCTTCCAAACCGAAGAAATATAATTATCTCGCTTATCCAGAATCCTTCACTCTTCATCCTAGATAACTGTTATCCTTCCATTCGTCCTTTCCCCCTGCACGAACTCTTTTCCCACTCTTCCATTCGCTGATCTTCTTCGCGTCGCAGACGTCGCATCAATTCCCTATCTCGGCAAGTCAACGCTCGCTTCCATCTCGCCTGCCGCTCCTGAGCCCTTCCTCGCCGGTGCGCTTTTTCGAAATCGTTTCCAGGAGCCCTGCGAATGTGTTTGCACTCTCGCGCCTCTCCGCCGCCCACGGAGCACTTGGAGGCGGCTATGCGCAGGTGACTTCCCAAGCGGCCAACGCGGGCGTGGGCGCCAAGGAGGGGGAGCAGGTAGAACGAGGTGGAGACGAACACGTGGGCGGGACGACGTTCTGGCGAGAGGGAAAATTATCGTGGGTGGGAAAGACTCCTCCTTGGCAGGACAGGGCTGAGGGAGCGAGGGCTGGGATGGTGGCAGGAGTGAGGACGGGGAAAGGGGCGGGGGCGAGGCTAGGGGCTGAGGCCCTGGGCGGGAGAGGGGGTGCGAGAGGGTCGAGCCGGTGGAAGTGCGGGTGGCAGCGTGGGCGGGGGAGAGGGACCGGCAGGTGTGGGTGGGAGTAGAGGAGCGGGCGAGAGCATTGGCGTCTGTATATGTATGTATGTGGCGGAACTCGACACGTGTGCTCCTCAGCATGCAAAGTACAGATGTATGGAAAGATAAAACCATCCACGAAAGGGACTCATCTCTCCACCAGCAGGACGCATGTCGTGATCGACGTCGCACAAGACGCATGCTGTAGCATTCCGGCGATCCCGAGTTGCTGTGATGAATAGATTGGGGTAAAAACAAAACAAAGACGTTAATTATTTTGTGTATTTATGTATTAGATTCAATAAATTGAAAAAAGCATAATAGAAAAAAATTGAAGGGTTTGTTTCAAAAACTATCATAATCCAAAAACACAATTCTTCAGGAGCGCGAGAAAATGTTTCATGATGCAAACTGGTAGACATACGAAGCATGAAAAATGTCCTCAACTTTTTCAAGCTATTGTCAGCAAAAGCATCAGCAAAAAACTTACGAACCCTCGAGTTTAAGCTTAAACTGTATTGTGGAAATTATTGGCTAAAGTGGGGAATGTATGAACCTTGGTGGGTTTTTTTTTATAAAAAAAGAGAAATCTGTGTATCAAAATTATTTATTTTTAGACAGTAATATTACAATATTTGAAGGAAGAACGCCAGAAGTTAATGCACTTAATCAGATTAGAACATTATTGACCAACTTATTGTTCTTCGCAACTGCTGTTACCATTATAAGTTTTTTTTTTTGTTTTTCACATTAGCATTTGCAATGATAACAAATTTAAATACAAATCTCTGTTAGCAGGTGACTCCAAATATTTAAAAAAACTTCTGAAGATGTTTTGTGATTGAAATGTGTTTCTCCTTTAACTTTCTTTGCTCTCACTACATTCTCTTTCCGTTTCTTTTCTTCTACTCTGTTCTTTCTACATGTGACGTAGAATCAATTTTTTATCTGCTACTTTCTCCCTTGCTTGCTCAGATTCACAACACAAAGGACGTATGTGGCACAAAACCATATTAAACATTATCATCAAACGTTCAGAACAAAACTGGTTGTGCAGAATAACTACATTCACAAAACAAAAAATTATCACCCGTTGCAGATTAAGATAAGCTATGCTTGAGAAATATTAATAAAGAAAAACTTCATTTAAATGACTATGATTCTTTAACCAAAAAAACAACTCTGAACTATGGTTATTTTATCAAAAGTACTCAAATATTCCAATTAAACCATATGAACCGCATGTGAACCTGTCACTGACAAAAAATCAGCTGGTTTGGAACTTTCGAGCTTTCCCTTCTGTTACTAATTCCGCAAAAGAAAGTGTTTAGTGCGCACGAAAAACAAGAGAGAAATAGTGAAGCGTGACAAATATAGTGGGGAAAGACGAGTGAAAAGAAAATAGGTAGATAAATATACATGCAAGGCTCTTTGCATTCCCCTCTGAATGTGACTTAAGAAAAGGCAAAGAATTATTTTTAAAAAACATATTGATTGCCTACATTTAATATAACTATCCCTTGTAATATTTCCATATGACTCTAAAACACAAAGATAACATTAACGTCCTTGCTATAAAATTAATGTTTCATGGCTGTAGAAATAATTAAATGTCGAACTGAAGAACGTATAAAAAATACAACATTTGAAATACAGAAGTTTTTAAATATACTATTTAATTCCTTTAGTCAAATAAATCAGAATATAAACTTTTTTAATTAACGATGGCAAATTGCAGCATGTTTTAACAAAATTAGCATGGAATTCGATAACGTGTGGAGCTAAGGCCAAGTATTCAGATCCGAATGTCGCGGGTTTGAATCACGCAGACGGAATAAGTTTTCAACCAGTGACAGTGGCGCCGCTGCCTTCTAATTGGATTATTTCAGTTTTGGATAAGTATATTTTTCTTCTTTTAATATTTACTATCCTTTTTATTGTGGTAAATACAAAGGCTAAAAGCAAATATATTCTGCCTACAACTGACCAACCTCATACTCTGCCAAGAACTGCGATGGCAGATGATTCAACATCGCAACAAATGCATCCCAATAATTTCTTTCGCGTTTAATGTACTCCAAAATTATTTGGGAAAGCTGTATGCGATACATCTTACTGGCTATATCTAAATTCCCAAATGAGAAGAATCACCTCAAAATGAAATTTCTATGCGATATATTTTCGTCATCTTCTTATTGAAAAAATCAAGAATTCATTGTTTTCTGAGAACACGGGGTCTAATAGCAAACCACACAGAAGGAGAATGAACAACATGATTTGAATCATGATATACCGTACTTTATCACAATAGTTATCCCCAGAAAACCAAAGGAACATATCTCCACAAGATTAAGTTATAAGCAATCTTAGTCTTTTTATTTCCTCAATTATTTTAAAACTGACTATCCGTCACGACATAACACCCAGAGATAAAAATTCCTAAATATTAACATTTTAATTTCAGACTAAATTTTACCCCTCCGTACTTGCCTCACCGGCGTGCCACTCGTAGGATTTGCTGCCGCGAGAGCCTCAGCGCGCAGCGCAGGCCAAGACGCCGAGCTTCGCAGCGCGTGCGTCGAGACAGGGGGCGCGTGAATAAGACATGCTGTGTGCGTGCGAGCGCGTATACGCAGCATTGTTCGTCGCCCGCAGTCAAACCTCGGGATTGATCAAGACTGAATAGCGCGGTTCCCAGAAAGCCGCGCACACGCCGCGCAAGATTGCCACACGAATTTTTCATAAGGCTGATGGCCGCCCCCGCCTGCCCAGCCCTTTCAGGCGGCGACGAGTCGCGACGCACGGGCGAGGGTCACCCTCGCGAGCGCAACTCGGCGCGGCGCCGCCAGACCGCGCCGGCGCAGCGCGCTGCCCGACGCAACGGAGCTCCGCGAGGTCGAGGGCGCGTAGAGTGCTTGTGCATTCCGTAGCGACCAGTGGATGTTCGTGTGCAAAAAGAGTTTTTTTGCGCAACGTTTCGTTCTAAATGGATACAATTCTTAGCAGAGGGTACTGCAAACTCTAATCTCCCACAACCTATTTATTAGTATTTGTCGGACTAGATCTACCCATAGCACACTAACCTGCATCTACAATTATATTATTAAATAAATCTTATTACTGAATACCTAGTAGTGCTACCAACATGATGTTGCATCGTGGAAATATAGAGGTATTAGCACACTCTGCCACCTCAGTTGGAAACAAACTCCATTATCGTGTTCACGTTATGATTGTCTGGGCGACATACGTCACGTGGTTTCATTCGCTAATTATTGTGGACTACCGTTTTCTGTTTCTTTACAGTAACATATGCGCAGATGCTCAAAAGTGGGTACATACCATTTACATGCCGAGGTGCTTCATGCTGTGCCAGAACTCCACAATTTACTTTGAAGGGTCCCATCTGCGTAGTTAAACCCCACTCCTGTTTTTCCGCCGTATTTCCACTCTCGGTTTACATCATTGGCGAGTTGTCCCTGGCCGGTCGTGCGTCTTTGTAGGAGTTACTCTAAGAAGGGACACTTCGACAGGTCGGGAAACAAATGAATGTCATGCAAGGTGAGATTGCAAGTGATGGTGATGAAGCCATTTACAAATGAGTAAACTGTAAACGAATGCATTGACAAAATGAGTGCTTGAACATAACCTGCCATAATATGTTGACAGAAGGGGCTAAGCAGTAGCTGTCAAAGTGGAACCTTCTTAAATTAATTTCACTGTACTACGGCTGCTACTACTACTCTGTATTACTCGCGTTAACATTTCTTGAACGATGCATTGAAGAAATGCGGGAATAATGAGCGTATTGGTAACGAAATCGGCCACTAGATTTTATGAAGCACAATGCTAATCACACATACGCAACCTTCTCAATAATTTGCGTTCTAACTTTCGAGATATCGAGGTATCTCGTGTGATATATTTTACCTACATAGGTAATTTTTTTAGATTTTGGAGAAAATAACGGACAGAAGTTCTCGCCTTCAAAAGAAAATTGTTTCTATTTCGCGCCATTGGAGATGTGTTTGGAATGTTGTCATCAGTGCTCGCTGCGAGATTTTGCCTTCAACTGTTTATTGTGACAGAAAGGGGGAAGCAAGGTCATCGTTCAAGGAATGTTGCGCGAGTAATACTAAGGCTGCTTCAGTGGGCGGCCCGATTGGCGAGCCCAGGCCACCGGTGTGGCATGCTGCTATAGTTCAGTCAGCACGCGGGCGGGGGGGGGGGGGGNNNNGGGGGTTGGAAGGCGCTCGGGAGCACTCAACTCCGTCTAGTGAATTGGTGAGTGGCTTCTGCGCCACTACAGCCCGTCACTGCGGCCACTCTGGCCCAACACTCCTCGCATTGAGAGGCCTGCTCCACGGAACGCCGCCGTGCGGGTGAAGGCGGTTGTGGTTCCCGACGTCTTTTTCTCGGCGCGCGAATGACGATTGTAACTTGGTTCCCTCCATCGTTTCTCTCCCATGTGGCTGCCCGCCAGCGCTGAAAATCGCTATGCGATCGGAAAGTAAAGTATAAGATACCCAGACGATTTATCTTACACATCGTTTAATCAGTCTCCGATTTATGGTAAAGTATCAGGGTGCCAAGGTCCTGGACGCCAGACCGCATTTGAAAGGCACACATTACATAATGTTAATTTGTGTTGATCTTTAGTATTGCTAAAGTTACGGAACATTTCTGATACTTCTACGATCCTAAATACTTTCATTTACGTGCTCAACATTGAAGAAAGGATTCATTCTTTATTACGTCGTACAAATAAACTTGCATGAGACGCTACATTTCGTGACAATGAGACTCGTAGGGAACAGCATTTGTGGGGCCAGAAAACGGAATGAGATTTTGGTGGCAGCATGTGGTTAGAGAACTCATGCACGAAATGAAATATCTTCAAGGCAAACTATGTTAAATGCTGAGGTTCTTTACTAGTAGGCGTATGCGTTCAGACGAAGAGACGTATATCATCCCATTCCCGCATGCTTTATGTGCCTTGAAAAGAGATAGAGATAAGAAATGAGGTCTCATGACAGTGGGAGGAGCAGTATTTGTTGTTTCAGATAAAAATCCACGCATTCGACTCCTTTAATGTGAATGCCGCGAAGATAACAACTAATCAACAACAAACTTATTTCACTACTTCTGTTGATCCACGATATACTGACATCACATGACATTTCATGGTATATTGCTTTGTGCACTTTCTCATAAAGTGTATAATGTACTGTGAAAGGGATGCCATTATTTAAAAAGATGGGTAGAGTACACTGAACCTCTCAGGAAATCAGAGAAGTAAATTGATTTCAACTTTATATTGGCTATTGAATCCTTTATTGGCAATACTAATATTCTTAGATAAGCTTACAGAAATGAACAAACAAAAACGGATGAGAGTGTTTGTACCGAAATAATTCTAACGTAACCTATGGGATAAATAATTATATAATACGGGTTTGCATTGCACTTCCAAGTCTCTAAAAATAGTGATTTTTCTAAAAATAAATTTGACCTAAAATTACCATTTAAATCAAAATATTATTTCTGGATTTATCCTGAATCGCATTGGCAGTCTTCGGGCAGTCAGGTCTTCGCATTTTTTTCTTTCAGAAATTATCAGAAATTGAAATTATTACTGAAATTGAAGCTGTTGGAAGTTGAGAATTGACCTTGCCAAATGTATTTCTTTTAAGTTTGGGGTTAACAGCAATTAACCATCCAAGTCATATCACAAATTCCTCGTGAATCTATTGTCATTCATGCCTCCTGTCGACCACGAAATGTTCACCCGATCTGATTCACATAATGCGCAATAGGAATAGGTTCATTTGAGTCCCGTGGCGCCTCCTGTCGCAGCGCCCGCGACTTTCTCCTTCGTAGCGGTGCGGGGGTGGGGGTGAGGGGCTGCGCTGCATCACGACCCGCGCGGCGGCGGTGCGGCCGGGCGAGCTCACCTTTCGACGCCGTCTCATTATCTTAACTGACGCAGATCCCACACCCCACCCCACCCCGACCCTCACCACCTCACCGCGCTGCGCCGCGTTGTTTCTTTTCGCTCTTTTTCGCCATCCGCGTCAGTGGCCTCGCGCCGGGCGCTCCAACCCTTGCCTCTCACTCTCTTTCGTTTCTTCTTAACTTCTACTGCACTCTTCTGCACTTCTTTCTCACTCGCTTCAACGTCTCGCCTCCGTTCGCTCTCCCTCCTCCCCTCTGACTCACTCACCATCCTCCTATCACACCACTCACAACTTCTTCCGGCCTGCCTTACTGATTTAGGCATTTTTATCTTTCCAGCTCTCTGTCTTACTCTCCTCCCCCTCTCCTCCCTCTCCCTCCTCCGCCATACGTGCAGGGTATACATCTATGCTCAGGACGGCATTTGAAGCTACAACCCTTCGAACCGCGGGGGTAAATTCGTTAGCACTTGAATCACCTGATCATACTAATGATTTTGTACACCGCTTTTCTACATATTCATTGCCATCATCAGTCACGCACCACTAACATAACTACCTCGCATCAATCATCATCATTATTATAATCATCACCGGTCCGTCATCATTGCATTTTCATTCCGTTTCGTGGCTACCACCAAATCCAACCAACGACCGCCTGTTATCTGTCATTGCTACATGCATAAAAACCAGGTACACAGAGTCTGTGTGGGTCCTTATAAACTTACATGTATACATCTTATTATGTAATTTATTATTATTATTATTATTATTATTATTTATTATTATTAATTATTATTTCTTACAGACGTATTAAATTAATTTATTAACATCATAGAACTTACTCTTATCCGCTTTCCCGGATGTACACTGTGACCAGCAATTCTCTCTGAATTTTGAAAATAATTTACTTTACGAAACCTGAAAAATATATAGGTCAATAAATATTAAATGTATCTAAATAAACGTAAAATTGAACAAAAATTACGAAGAAGGGAGGTTGGGTTGCACGGAGCTCTGTCGTGGGGCCTGCTTACGCCATGGCCTTCCACCGGCACTCTGCAGCGCCGTCCCCGTCTTCGTGCCTTTCACGAGACCCGCCCAACGCCCATCGCCACCTCCCGTAATTCAGAGAGCGCGGCGTGCGGCGGACGTGCGCCGCTTCATTTCCGATGTTACGGTCGCCCCGCCCCGCACACTCCCCGTCCACGCCCCGCCCACGCCCGCCCACGCCCCGCCGCGCTGCGTCAGTCGCCCCATTGGCGCGCCCCGTCGAGAGCTGCGGCAGACGCACTGGCTTCGAAGCGCGCCGTACGATTGCGCTACTCCCAGACGCACGTTTCCGCAGTTGGCGAACAAAAAGTTCATGTCAGAGATGAGGTAACGGTTTTACTTTCAGCTACCAAACGGCCTAGTGGAGATACCATACCCCACCAGCTCACGTTCAAAGGTGCCTAACCAAATGCATCTCAAATACTCGTAAAGACCACTGTAAGTTCTCTACAGGTAAAACGCCTCGATTGTGCAAAAGCAGTGCATTAAGAATAAAACTAAAAACAATTGAAGACGTGTTTAGTTTAATTGCAGGATAGTGGTGTACGTAACAGAAAGTGAATCTTTGATGCGCGAATGAAATGTTGAGGCAACGCCAGCACGACATATTGACGAGGCGACATTAGGCCCGGAGTTCGATATTTTGAGACGAGTGTGCCATAAACTTGCGTGGGAGCTGCGTACATTATTTTTTGTAAGTATTCACAGATAATTCCAAGTATATTCTTTTGTGATCATTATTTACAAGCGCCTCGAGAGCCATGTTAATTCATGCCTCATCAATAATTTGTTTACAGTGTTTTATTTAATTTGAAAATCACTGTACAGTTCTGCCGTACGTTTAACTCAAAGCGCAATTTTAAAATCAATGGACAGTATATGGAAGTACGTTTATTACTGCACAAGTGCTGAAAAATAGAATACGTCGTTAATTTATATGCATTTTCCGTTAATTGTAATATGATCAGTTACGCTGCATTACTACGCAGAATGCTACATTAAAAATGTGCTATGCGCTCGAAACGCTTAAAACATTGTATTTATCGAATATATTTTCTTACTCTTCAATTACGTAACCAATTAGAATTACGAACATTTTAAAGGAAATAAAAAAGTCTGTCAGCAATATATTGCAGCCCTAGGAGGAAGCTTGCCAAAAGAAACTCAGTGTTAATTATCGTAAAGAAAAGTATTTTCTGGTAAATGGAAATACGGTTTTCGCAGCTTAACACCGATAGCGGTGGAAAAAATATTGGCAGGAACGTAAATAAGTTTGAAGAACGATTCCTTCGCCAAATAAAAAAAAGTGACACGAACCAAAGTTGGTAGCACAAATTATTGAAGCTAATTATGTTTGTTCCGCGATATATTAAACATTAAAAAAATATGGCATGCATTTCTTTCTTTCAGTTTTTCTGTAAACCTGATATAAAAAAAGAAATTTGGCCTGGCATCACAGTTTAGGGAAAATGGTATTTTGAATCTTGTGAAATGTGAACTTTAGGTGAACAGAAGAATGAATGGCTGTGTTTTATTTTACAGTTACAACTTCTTATATTATTTTTTTGACGAAAATTAAAAGGCCTTGCAGTTTTCAGCTTGCTATATGAATGCGCGCACATTTTATTTTGTATATAGTGAATTCACTTATCACTCTGACTACTGACAGTGAAAAAAAAAATAAAGTTTTAAAGTTCATTAACTATATTTTTAAACAACTGATTTAGTTATATTTATTTATAAAGACTCTGTCGCAATTAAGTCACTATTTGAGCGCCAGCGGAAGTGCAATATCATCTACGCGAAAAAATTTATAAAAAAGCAAAAACCCACCCGCATAACAGGAATTGACATCCATCAGCAGAAAGCGCCCGCAGATGATATTTCCCATGTCCCCAGTGATACTGTGATATGATTTTTCTAAATTAAAGGGATGTATTTTTAGTTTTCTCCGATGAGCAATGAATATCTTGATCGTGACACGATCTCTTACACTTTCAATAGCACGCGTTTTTCGTCTCGCCAGAGAGTTGACATTCCTTTTATTTCAGAAGCAACCGCAAACTTCCAAAAATCAAACGAGTTACCAACTGAGTCTTCCCGCGCGCGTATATTATTAAGAAAATTAGTCCCGTAAGTGCAGTGCAAGTTGAAATCTGGTAAAGACGGTGATGTCCTCTCATGATGAACATGAAATTCGGATCCGACCTTCGTGTTTCTTTCCTCCAAATATCAGAGCATCGCTCTAACCCGGACAAGCCCCAAGCTCCCAACTGGTCGCACAATACGTGCCATGGTGTAGTGCAAGCAAGAGTGAGCGTAGGTATGTGTACGCAAGAGGAAAATAGAGAACAATAATTAGGAAATATCGCTGGCCGTCTTCGGTGGGTTTGTTACGTCGAATGCGTTTGTTGGGGGTACTTCTGCGCCATTTGCCTAATATTGACAAATCGAAAGAAAACCACTTCGAAAGTTACTGGATGCGCCCACAACCCACCACTACCCCCGCCACTCGTTCCTTACGTGTAAACACAGCACCTTTTATTGCGACCTGTGGTTATCGGGGCATGCTTTGTGTTCAGGGCACAGCCTGATGGCACCCGGAGAGGGGGAGGGGGTCGCGCCACAGGCCGAAAGTTCTGAAACGTTTCGGTCTCTCTGCTGCCGAAACACGGTGTGGTCTTGCGTCGATTCTGCACCTGCAGTGCTGACTAGGGGCAATTCCCTACTGCAACAGAGGATAAAAATAGCGACCCACGAATAGTCTCACTCGCGTGTTGAGAGGCAATGGATCGCAGCCATGACTATGAACTGTGATAGTTGTGCAATGCATGTCGAAGGGCTGAGATCATTTCCCTGTAGAGCGCAATGCGGAAGGATGTCACGATACGTCGAGTGTGAAAAGTAGGATAATAAACTTTCTATTGAAATAAAAAATTCGTGTTTGATAGTTTCATTTATATTTTTGAACTTCTGTCCTGAGTTTGATGAGGTATTAAAAATAAAATACACATATATAAAAAAAGATTTTTCATTGTAAGTTTGCACTCGATAATAACCTGTGCAACTTTTTCCTTGAAATGTTTTATATTTTGAATATTGCTTTAAGAATTAAATGTATATCATTTCTAAGTCTCTACATTCACATCTTTATATAATATTTCGACACATAATTAGGGATATTATTGAATCAGAAACATGGTCATGTATCTGATTCATTAAGTATTCCAAGTTATGTGTCTTATCTGCGAATACCAGCAGCGCCCTTTCGAGCAATCTCCAGAACGTCCAATTGCAGGCTTGATGTGGATTGACCGTCGGAATTTAGGAGTAGTTTTCCTAAGTCACATTTACAGTTTTCTGGACTCATTGTAACGTGTGAACTAATAATGTGCTTGTAGGACTGTGAATCGCTGAAGATATTTAATACTGAATGAATTACACTAATAATTTTGCATTTGTACAAATATTTGTGTGGATATATATCCTTGGACGAAACGTCACTGGTCAAAGGGAAGCATATGTAAACGTTGAAAGAGATAACGATGCCCGGTCCTGAATGAATTGTCCGGGAGCTCTCAAAACGAATACAGCCAAATCTTGGTTTCCGAACGCCATTGCTTTCAAATGATTTTTTTGACTACTTCCATCAAAATGTTAAAGCAATATTCACACACCCGTTTTTTTGTGCACATGAACACGGTCCATATCTAAGCCCCTTTGTGTCTCAGCCCTCTTTTATGTCTGTGAGTGACACACACTGTGAACCAATACATTTTGTGTTCTGTGTTATATTTCAATGAGTGAAAACCAAAACTGTATATGTGACATTTTATAAATTCTGAGAAACACGTATTTATTTTAGGCTATATTTTTGTATTCTTAATGAACAATTGAAATGCCGTGATTTTAATGATGAAACAAAGCACCAGGACTTTACAGTAACATTGACTTAAATAAAATATTTCTCTCAATCTATAAAATGTCACGTATACCGTTCTGATTTTCATCCATTCATTTGTGCTTATTTGTGAAGTGCTACTGATAAATGCGCCAACATGCGGAGAGAAAATGCTTCGAATAGCGGTCTTACGTGAAAATGCTAGTGGGGCGATAGAATAAATAAAGAACTGAAAGAAAAATGCAGAAACATATTAAATGTAGATTTTGGTGATATTTTGTGTTTTTGCAAGGAACGTTTTAGTATTATATTATTTCTTACAGGAAATATTTTTTCAACTTTCGAACATTCGTTTTTTGGCCAGACTATCTCAAACGGATTAATCCCGAAAACTTCGGTTCAACTGTAATATAAGTCGTGGTGCTAAAACAGCACGCCATTTTTTAAAAAAAATGGAGAAATGTCTCAGGGGCTTCATGTACAGTACAGATCAATATTAAAATTTCGGTATCTAATTCAAGGAGCCGCAACATCAGCAAAAACGATTGGGGAATATCAATCTTGGCAAAAAAAATCGGTTGAACGGTTTAGTCGCTAGCGTTGTTCACAGGAGGACACACAGATGTTTTGTCGTCAATCGATTTTTCGGTATCAAAGACCTACAAAACAAACACATGGGTTGTGTCTACACCTTAGAGGATATTTTTTCTAAATGAAGAAACTTGATTTATCTACTTTTTTGTTACCGTGCCACAAGAGTTTTCCGCGGTTTTTTTTTCGCGCAGCATTACATCACTTTCTGTCTGCTCCGTAGCGAGAAAGTAAAACCCCTAATGGCCACCCCGGCGCCCGCCAACGCAGGGTGGGGCTAGTGCTCGGCGCGGCGCGGGGCGGCGTGTTGCTGTTTATTCGGCGCGGAAGGCCACGTCGCGAGTTCGACGGGCGCCATCTTTAATTCAACGCTTCCGCGGCGCAATTAACAAGCGCCAGCAAGTGCGCGCGCGCGCCCTGCACCTGTCGGCGCCGCCTCAATAATGCAGCACGTCAGGCGCCGGCGCCGAACCGCGCCGCGCCACACCACGCTACGCCACACCATGCCACGTCGTGCCACACCACGCCGCGCCGCGCCACCCAGAGCCCCCTCATCCCCATATAATGCCACCCCTTACTACACCGCGCCACCCAGAGACTGTCATTCTATACTATGTCATCTATTGCCACGTGGCGACGCGACGCGCCACACCACCGCTTGCCACGCCACATCACATCACGCCGCGCCACCCAGTCCCGTCATACCATACTACACCACGCCTTGCCAGACCACACGCAACGCCACTCAGAGCCCCGTCATGCCCCGCCATCCATCGCCACATCGCGACGCGCTACGCCACCCCCTGTCTCTCTATGCCACACCACGCCACGTCGCGCCGCCCAGATCCCCTTCAAGCCATACCACGCCACCCTTTTCTCGCCACGCCACGCCACGCCCTATGCTTGTAATGCCCCGTGTTACCTGGGCCACGTCAAGCCACGCCAAGCCGCTCAGAGCAAACCCGTGCGCCACCATTCCACAAAGGAAGTATGAAGTACTTCGGGAGGATACTTAGGATGTTCACTAGAGAGCATAATCTCTCTTCATTGCAGGTTCCCAAGGAGTAATATTTTCATGGTACTAGTTTCGTATTACTTGAACAACCTTTACATAGATTTATTAAAGGTTAAGGTTTTCTTTCCTGCAAGGTGTGGTTCTTTCTCGTCTTTCTTTTTCTACTAAACACTCTTTATTGCAATACTATGTCTCATTTCACAACTTACACACTTTTTTTCATTTCAACTAATTACTTCTTTTATTGAAAATTAATTTCGACAGTTCATTCCATATCGTACTTACTGTGTCTAGCTGGTTGTTTTTTTTCAATTGCAGATCAAAACTCTTGTAATTCAAAGCTTGAAATTGCAGATGAGGTACCACGCTCAACTCAATTCCGAAAAAGTTCATTTACAAATAATTCACCCAGCTGGGTCAAAAATTAATTTGCGAAGAATTTGATGCCAGCGTTTTCATAAGCAAAAGCCGGTTTGCGAAAAGAAACATGGCGATCCTAATTTGAAAAACATTTACCCCAACACCAAAATCGAATTTGCACATCCCTACTGCGGAGGGGGTGGGGGAGGCACAGCGCTCGACCGCTGCTAAAAGTTCCACGGCCACCTCGGCTCGCCTCGCCCCGGAGATCGCAGCCTCGCCATGGCTGATGCATGATGCATGGGGCGAGCCATGTCCACTGTCAGAGGGCCATTCATTTTAACGCGATCCCCGCGTAATGTGCATTTACCTCCATCGGGTTGCGACGAAAATCTATTTTATAGCTTCCAAAATTCCGTCAAGGAAATTGAATGCAGCGCTTATGGAAAATCATCCCTTTTAAAACTCAGATGAGTAAACTGTATTTATTAATTACCATTTCCAATATGAAGGATTTTTATTTATAATTAAATGCTGCTCCCGATGAAGAGAGTATACGTTGACTCTCACATATCCACGGTGAAGACCTGATATCAGGATACGTTTTAATATTGCGAAACAGAAGTCTATGTTTAATTAAGATCTGATATCAGGGTACGTTTTAATATTGTGAAACAGACGACTAGGTTAATTTATTTGATTTGAGGAATAACTTAGGAAAGTTTCTTTATTAAAATAATTATGGTGCGATAATTGTAGTCAATAGGAAAACCATCATTTATATTGAAAATCTGTAAAGATTATTTTTTTATTCTTTGAAGGGAATTTAAAAGGACGTAAAATAATAATAAAATAAAAAACAAAGTAGAAAGAAAAAGGAAGACGATTTGTGCGTTGTCATCAACGGATGGAGAAGTGGACGAATACGACAATCAAAGAACTTATGAATAATAACCCTGAATCTGTAAGGAGAAACCAAAATTCGGTTGAAACCAAGAAGAAGTAAAACTTAAGAATACAATTTTGTTGCCCATGATGTTTATTACACTATCCAAGCACCAACGCCCATCATAAATCAATTAATTATTATGAAAATGCGAACTACAACAGACATTGAAAGGCAGAAGTGGAAATCACGACATAGCGAACGTTTCAGAATGGGGGCCAAGGAGAACTCAATATTGAAAGCATCGAGCAAGGCAGTTCGCGAGGGTGAATGGGAGGGGCGAGAAAACCTTCCAGCCTCCGGAGCGAACATTTCCCCGGTGAAACGCCACTGCCGCCGCGTCCCCGAAACTGTCACTCGCTGGCGCAGCATCGCGCCTTCTGGGGCAGCTCTGCCGCCGCCCCCGCCCCCGCCCCTGGCCCCGCGTCTGCGTCAGCGCCGCTGCATAATTCAGCCAGCCGGGTTCGACTCTCCGCTCAGACGCTGAATTTTACAGCTGCGACGTCGGCGTCCGCAAGTGCGGGACCGCCGCGTGAGGGTGGCGGACAGGAGTGGACGGGGGCGGAGGGACGGAAAGGTCGGGAGTGGAAGCGGCGCGAGTGGCGGCACCTGCTGCGGTGGGGAACGTTGGTTGGGGCGTTAGCAGCTGTGTCCAATGTTAGCGATGGAAATGGCGGATGTAGAAATAGGTCACAGAGACGAAGGCGACTGCGGTGGTGTTAGCAAAACTAGAAGCAGAGGTAGGCTGCGACACAACCGGTGAAACGTGCAGAAAAAGGAGAAGGAGGCATGGCCACAAATAGTTTTGGAAATACCAGACAAAGAAACGAGAAGATTATAACTGAGGTAAAAACAGAGAAAGGCCAAGGCAATGGCGGGTACAAGGGCAGGGACAATGAAGGGCGAAAAAGTCGCAGAAGAGAAAGGGAAAGTGGGCAGTGATAAGCAAAAAGATTTAGAGGCAGCTGGAACAAAGCAAATAGAATGAGAAAATGGCATAAACCCACACAAGAGTGTGTGTGTGTGTGTGTGTGTGAGAGAGAGAGAGAAAAAGAGAGAGAGAGAGAGAGAGAGAGAGAGAGAGACAAACAGACAGATAGAGAGGCGGTAATGAGGAAAAAGTACGGAAACAAGAAAGAAACAGTAATGAGAAAAAATGTCACTACAACAAAATCAAAATACACGAAATAATATAATTATACGCCTATTTCATGGATCATAGTATTATAAAAGTATTATGGAATATGCAATGTACAGTATTTATGAACAATATTTCAATGATATCTTAGGGCGAGTGCCACTTAAATTATAAGCAATTCAAAAGCAATTTGTAAAAGAAATCTTTTCACGAATACACCATATATTTACTTATTTCGTACAAATCAAAATTAAACCCATAGCGGCAGAAGATGTCTTCTGGTAATCCAGTAAAGTGGACGAACAGACCAAAACAATGCAACTATAATGTCAGGTTTAAATATTTTATAACAGTTTTCAAATTGTTAGTAGACCGATAAAGCGACACATAATGTTGAACATTTCGCATGTGATGAAACCAGGTAGAGGCTCTCTTATAAACTTGTTTAAGCTACGGTGTTAGAATTCATTGAAGATGGAAAATAATTTCCGAATATTTTAATAAAAAAAAGATTAAAAATGTGTATCACGGTAAGATTCATTCGTCCTATTAATCTATAATTCAACGATAATAATAAGCGAATTTATCGAAACAGTTCTTATCAAAGGGAAATGGTAACCACGCTGAAAGGAAAGACTGAATGATTTGATTGAATGATAGATTGATTCCTTTATTTCCGAGAGCATCAACTGTTATTGTCATTACTCCCGTAAGCGAAGAGTATGTAA
Organism: Gryllus bimaculatus; assembly: GCA_017312745.1. NCBI lineage: Eukaryota > Metazoa > Arthropoda > Insecta > Orthoptera > Gryllidae > Gryllus > Gryllus bimaculatus. The sequence continues at coordinate 1,329,117 of BOPP01000113.1, read as the reverse complement.
AATTTATGGAGGAGGCAGTGTTCCACTCGAGCATGACCGTGAGATTTGACGCCGATCTGCATAGGAAGCATAAAGGCTGGGAGAAACTCGACCGGAAAACTACGATCAGAGCAGTTGGCTGCTAGAATTCTCCTCCAGACAGCGGCTGAATACAACCTATGTATCTAGTGTCGAAAATTCGGGAGAGGTGGTTCAGTGCATCAACTGATGTCACTGCAGTACCTCTGATCGGGAAATTCAAGTTAGACATTAGAGTCCCTTCAGCGACACGATTTTCGGCACTAGCTTGTCAGCTATGTCATATTCAGTCTGTGGTTTCCCCAATGAACACCAGGCCAATTTCGGAGCAATACCCTACCGGGTCACGGACCATGTGCAATCTTTCCTTCCTCTTCCTTGACCTATTATCACCCCCCCACACACACACACACACGTGAACTACACTTCCACACATGCCGGAAGATTGGTTGCGAGTTTCATACTTGTCCCGACTGGAGCCGTGCCCTGCTGTTGGTAGATACCTGGTTGGGGAAACCTTGCTAGCCGACGGTAGGTTGGCGCCGGATCACGCCATCCAGCGAGGGAATATCACCGCCACATCCCACGATGAAACCATGCACTACACCTACGGTACTAATGACCTCAGTAGTTGAATCACTAGCAATTAATCAGTTAATTCTTCAATTAATTAATTACTCAATTAATCATTGGCTGGTGGGATCGCCAAGTCGCCAGCGACATCGCCGCCGAGAGGTGCAGGGCGGGGAGGGCGGGGCGGGACGGGAACGTGATGACGGACGGAGGGGCGGGGTGCGGGATGGGGGGGGTGAGAATGAGAGAGGAGGGGGGGGGTGGGGGGGGACCGGGAAAAAAAAAAAGGAAAAAAAAGGGGCCGGGGGTTTTTCCCCCCCCCCCCCCCCCCCCGGTTTCCGCGGGCCCCCCCAAAAGGGGGGGGTTTGGGGGTTTTTTTTTTTGGGGGGTTTTTTCCCCCGAAAAAAAAACGGGCGGTGGGGGGGGGGGCCCCCCCCCCCCCCGAAAAAAAGGCCCCCCCGGGGGGGCCCCCCCGGGGGGGGGGCGGGGGGGGGCCGGGGGGGGGGGCGGGGCGGGGGGGCAGGGCGGGGCAGGGGCGGGCGGTGGCGGCGTGTGAGACCAGGTGGGTGGTGGGACGGGGCGGGGGCGAGAAACCAAAGACAGGGTGGGGGCGGGACCGGGTGGGCCCAGGGCCGGGCGGAGCAGAGCAGAGGAGAGCGGGGCGGGGGGGGGGCGAGGCGCGACGCGGGCGCTTATCTTTTGATGCTCCGGCGCCTGCCATCTTTCACGCGGACGAACTGCGATCCGTGATCGCCGCGCAACTCCGACAGAAGCCGCCAGTGCGCGAGGGATCGCGCACGCCTCTCCGCGAAGAGTGGCGGCCGGAGAGAAGAAGAGAAACGGCAGATGTCGCTTTATTCTGCGAAGGGTTCACTCGTAAAATGTCGGTGACCTTTCAAGGTTTCTAATCCACCGCGAGAACCCTTGTTATAATGCTTAAACGCATATGAAGTGATAAAATATTACAGAAAAATGGGAGGATACATTCTATTTTATTTTTACATTATTATTATTATTTTCATCAATAAAATAAAATATTTTGATATTCCCTCAATATTATATACCCAAACAAGTGAGCAATTTTTGAGTTCAAAATGCATTGCAATACGTACACATTTCTCTATTAATTCATCAAAATGGAGCAGATACGATACAGATGGTGGACAAAGCGGGTTCGCTGCAGGGTTTCTCGGGGTACTCCCGTTTTCCTTGCCAATAGCAAACCACCAATCAGCACCGTCTACACGATATGTAAGAACTAGCGGAGAAGGGCTGCGGCTACCTCAGCGGTTTATTGACAGATAGGGTTCCGGCCTGGAGAACTAGAACGAGGGGAAATGGGGAGTGCGGGACGCCCCCTCCTTAGAAACTAGATACAGATAGCAGAGAGTGGATGTAATGTCAGGCAGGGCAAGGGGTACAACTTGAAGCTGACCTCTGAATGGAAAAACAAGGTTTGGTTTAGTTTAATTTAGTTCCTACTTTATTCCCTGGTTTAACTCACGTTCAAGCGTACCACCAACTTTTCGTTTCGATCAATATTTATATGAATAGTTTATTAGAAAAAATAGATGATAATTGAAATAAAAGAGTAAAATAATTCAGAGAAAGTATTATCTGGAAATGTTTTTGACTGAATCTGAAATCAATGATAGCTCATGAAAACGAAAGTTGCAATGATTGACAATTCAGTCAGGTTAAATGTAACTCATACAAGTCTCCTGTCAACTTGAATCATTACATTTCCTACCTCTTAGAAAACCTTCGCGGCGCCTGTGCCCTACTTTTTCCGAAGGTTCGTCCTCTTTTGGCAAGTTCGGAGTTCCTCAAGGCACTACGTGCCATATTTCCGACCCCGCAGGGCTTATTCTTTTGCTAATCCGCTTTATCTCTGCAGGAGGTTTGAAATTCATAATTGAATTCCGAATTAGATAATTTCGCAAAAACAAAATCCAATTATCCTCGGGCGGCGCCTTCACCGCGGCGGGCGACTCAGAGGGGCGAGTTGACGTAAACCGCCCACCTCTCTTCCGCCGGTGACCTCGTTTCGCTGTCACTGCCCGTCGCACTGCGCTGCCCGCTCACCGCCCCAGACCCACCCACGTCTGCTCCGAGACAATGTCGGAGGGAATTGCGGTGTCAGATGGCAAATATTAGCAACTGTAAAGAAGTTCTAAGGGTTAATATTTAAGGCTTATCGCGAGAAGTGTAATTTTTATTTTTATTTGTAGCAGAAATATTAGAAACGGGTGACTACTGTACCCGGAAAATTAAGTAAATCTTACGTAGAGCTTCAAAAATTACGAAGTCAGGTAATTTCGATATCCATTCTCTTTAAGGGAAATATATTTGCAAGCCTATTTTCTGAAATCTATTGAATTAACGTAATTGAACTTCACTGAAATACATTCTGAAAAAAATGCATTGGCACTTATCGTGAAAAATAATTCGCACTCACACATGCTTTTATTGTAGAACTACTATCAAGCAAACCCCGCATGAGAGTAATTGTCGTTTAGTTACATTGCGTTACAACTTTCATTTTCCTTTGTGAATGAAATGTTTTCATATTTATTTACACATATGTTTCTTCTAACATATTTCAAATTGCAAAAGATATTTTAAGACTTCACTTTTATCTGGAGAGAAAAGTTTTTATGAACGATATACGATTTATTAACTTAACAATTTGTTTAAATAAAATTTAGTTTTGGAAAACATTGACTCCATTTTCAAATAGGTAGTGGGATTCATTTGTTCATAACAAACCATTATGTCTACCAAAATAGTATAATTCTCACATCAGACATAACTAATTATTAAACGAAATAAAGTTTTACGGAGAAAAATAGAGAAAACAATAATGAATTACTCCGCTACATAAAACATTCCCTACATCTCCGTGTGCAATCTCGTGCGTTCAAGCATTCCTTCGCCCGCGCCTTCCGTGATTGCGCCCAGAGCAATGCGGACGGTCAACGACCGGACAGGCGCCGATTTCTTTCCGAGGGCCCCACCAGAGCAGTCCCTCGCGGAGTTAGGGGAGCTCAACCCGCCCCCCCCCCCGAGACGCTCAGGGGGGTGGGGGTGGAACGGAGGGGGCGGAAGGACGAGATTCTCTTTTCACTCGGTGGCGGCGGCGTCACTAAATCTTAATACCTCTGCGATCTGGCGTAACTAGGAAAAGTCGCCTCTCGAGCTTCCTGAATCAGGCGGCTGCAGCTAAGGAACTCCTGAATGGAATTTCCGGGGTGAAAGATGAGGAAAAGGAGCTGCAAGTAGGGCTGAGGGCTGGTGAAGAGGAGTGAGAAATGAGTAGAAACGGGCTCGGAAGAAAAGTACGTGAGGAATCCTAGACAACTACTTCTTACAAAGAAGTGAAGTAAAGAGATCTCACAAGTATTCTACTTTGTGTAGTCTTTACTATGAAATCAGATTTTAACTTTCGAAACTTACAATTTTTTTTAGGTTTCGTGGGGTTTTAAACAAGAACGGGTTTGAAACATACAAGATTTGTTTTAGTGTAAAGTTGAATATGTAAATTAACCGTCTCTGCCATGAAAAATGTTAAAAATTACATTGCTGAAATAAACAAAAGAGAGAGTTAAATGATAATATGAAAACGTGATATTGAATAACATTGGTCCATATATAGTCAACAGTAGCCAGCTTTGAAAGTATAATGAAATTCCTTAATTATATTTTGGAGCCTAAAACATAATTTTAATAATAAATGTTAATCAATGTTCAAAAATGTCCTATTTATGTGTTCTTAAGAAGTGATGCACCCCTCAACGTTCATAGCACTCAGACTCCATACAGCCTCAGGCTAAATACAGAGCTTCAAACTTTCATCGCCATCAACTGGACAGTCTAGCGAATTAGCATGGCACACTCATCATTGAGCTATGAAACTGGAAACATAATATGCATGATCCAAAATAGCCTAATTTTACTTTTTCGCTACTTCTTACGCAGTTTAAAGCTTTCTGTTCGGCATACGTCAACACGTATAAGCTAAACTATTTTTATAACTAGCAGTTGGGTATTTCAAATGCTGTGTGTAGTAATAAACAGATAGCATGCGCGAATTTTTGCTTGACAAAGTTCGTGCGGAGGGTTTTAATTCTTTTGGAATTTACGGTGTACAAAGATTTCCTCGCTGATCCATACCATCTCACAATTAAATTAGTTATTCATCCAGAAACAGCCATAACGAATAATTTCTGAATTAATAACAATAATAATAATAACTATTATAATATTTCCATTATTATTATCTTTATTATTATTATCATTATTATAACTTTCTTGACTGCGTAATTAACAAGAGCTCGAGAAAATATATTACCTTAAATTTATTTTTGAAATTCCCACGAACTTGTACTGGTTGATCTGACATTTATCTGCATCTTCATTTCCCGGGAGCAGCTTACACCTTATGAAGAATTTTTTTTTCTTTTTTTTCGCTTTCGCGAGAAATCGAAAGAGAAGTCACGAAGCGTTGGGGCGAATTTCCGAGAGGCGCTAGAAATTTTCCCACCGCTCGGCACGAAAGGGCTGGCGGCCGCCGCCGCCGCCGCGGTTATGAAAGCTGATGTTAATGTCGAGTCGAGTCGAGCGCCAGCGAGGAGGGCGGGCGCGCTCTTGAGAAGCGAGACGCAAACCTCTTAGGGAGCCGAGATATTGGGAGAGAAACGAGTTGTGATGTTGCTTTGATCTCGCTTTCTTCATTTTCCCGTTCGGAATATTCTTAATTCTACGGGCATTAATGTCGCTGATGAATGCGTTTGTGAAATACACGCAGGACTTACGATCAATGCCATGAGTCAAGTTCTTTCTTTTGAATGGCGAATGAGAACTAAGAGGAGACTGGAATACATGTTACAATGGTATTTCATGTTGATGCCGTTCCAACGTGGGAAGTAGATTTATCTTAATTTCATTGCAATTAAACTAATGTGTTTGTACGTTGACCGAATTGTACGTCGCACATCTGTATTGAGAAACGAGATGTATTAATCGTCGCCTTAAACCTCTTAGAGAGCTCATATATTGAAATAAAAGTAATTTTGATTTTCTCTCATTTTACTTTCCTCATTTTTGCGGTCGATTGCTTTAGAATAATAAATGTTCATAAAACTTATAAGACTTTACGTTTGCTTGACAGATATAAAATATCGTCATGAAGAATCAATGCAGTGGCTCGATTGTTTTCCCTTTTATTTCTTCAATAGTTTTCTTTAAATATACGTAATGCCATCCGCTAATTCTAAAAGTTGTATGAATATATTGGTATTACGTTTTGATGTTGGTATAACACTTTAAGAAGAGAAACTCACTCAGTTTTATTTAGTAAAACTAATGAACAGACATCGTACCAGATAGAATTACGCACATATCGCGACACGTCTATTGTGGCACTATAAATTTAAATAAAAACGAAAACTCTTCACATAAAAACAGCACATTATTTATATTCAAAACTGGGCGCAAAAAGAAGAAAGAAGTATTATATAAGAAGACTAATAAGTAAACGTACTGGGAATTCCTTATCCGTCAATTCTCATTCGTGAATAGACCCGAGATCCTAGCAAACTAAACTGAACACCTCAAGCACGAGTGATAAGCCTAATTACACCTTGCTCCGAAGAAATGATGGGCTTAAAAGTCTTCCTTCAGGTGCCCCAAGAAATAGGGAGAAGCAGCTCTTCTTAAGAAGTCACTCGGTCTTCACCACCTTCACCATTCGCATGACCCCGTCTTGAGAGGGTAAGTTTTGCATAAAGAGTATTCAGGAATCTTAGAACTAATCCCGAAGTTCTACGTAAGATTAAAAGAAATTCCAATGTAATGGGATCAACTGAAATAATAGGGAATTCAGAATATACAATGCCTGTCCATATCATAATGCCAGGGAAGCAAAATGAGAAAGATAAAATAACTGTAATGTTGCCAAGGGACGCTGCGAATGACTTTGTCAGTTCAATTTCTTTGCAATTCAGAAGTGAAGACGGGTACCACTGGTTATTCCACCACCAAAAATGTATAAAAAGCTATTCCCTTTCCTAAGATTTGTAAATGCAAATTATAAACATATTATTCGTAAATATTAAAGTATAAAACTAAAACGTTGGAACGAGATTTAAAATTACACATGTAAAAATATCTGCAAATTCACTGAAACCGTTGCATTAATTATTTCAGAAAAGTCTGCATGATCCACAATTATTCCAATTACACGGATTTTATTCAAAACCCAGAATAAATAATGGCATTGAGATCACCTACGATAAAATACACTTACAATGGGATTCCTGTGACATGCTCGCAGTATGGTTTGATTTGACTTGTACTACATTTATTACTAAAATACTTTTGAATACTTAAGAAAACTACGTAAGAGTACACAGTGTAATTATTTTCAAATCGCTCTTTATAAGTATGTACGAACGCACCTCCTTCTATTTCCCCAATTCTGTTTCAATTTCAACAAAACCCATCCAATGCCTCCAATCACGACGCCCTTTCTTCTCCTTGGCTTCCCTGCAAGCCCTGCGGCGCGGCGGGGGAGGCGGGGTGAGGAGGGGCGAGGGTCGGGGAGGGGAACGACGCAACGCAGGCCCTGCACGCGCCGCTGCGTCGCACTGCGTTAAATGATGCAGGCGGCGGCGCAGGATCAGGCGGACGCAGTGTGTTGGCGGAGGCTGAGATGATGGTAATGGGAGTGAGGATGGCGCGGGGTTGCGTAGACAGAGAGATGGCGGCGTGGGAGGCGGCGGCGGAGACGCGAGATGACCAAACGGTGGCTAGGGAAGGGCGGCGGCGGTGGGAGACGGGGTGGTGAAGTCGGAGACGGAGACGGTGGCGGAGGCGTTGGCTAGCGATGGTGGTGGCGGAGGAGACGTAGGAGGCGTCGGACGAGGATCTGCGAGCGGCGGCGGAGGACCGACGGGGCGGAGGCGGTCCGAGGGGCGAAGTCGAGAGTTTTGCGGCGGGGGAGTTAGTGGCGTGGGTGGCGAGGGGGAATGTGGCGGTGGCTGCGGGCGACAAAGGAGCAGGAGACGGCGGAGGGGGGCGGGCGGAGGGAGCGGTCGCCTTTGGGAGGACGCAGAGGCCACGCTGAATAATTTTGCGCGCGCGGCAGGGATCGGCGAGGGAGGGAAGGAGGGGATCAAATATTCATCGGCCGCTCCCGCCCCCGCAGCGCCCCGCCCACGCATGTGTGTCATAATTGTCACGTGTGTCACCAGCAGCCACGTGCTTGAGCCTTCACTAGTCTAATTATCTTAGTGCTTCCATGTTTTGTATGGTTCGAAGAGTGAAAATAAAATATTTCTCAAAATTTGTCTTACTAACAAATGCAAGTCGTACCAAATTAAAATAACTAAACTGTAAAAGTTATTAAATTATTTACTAATGAATTACTCATCTTAATTTAGGACCCAATACAAAATGTGCTAGAAAACATTTCGACACTATTTAAATGAATCAAGAGATTCAAACTAAAATAAAACTAAAGCCTACATTCTTTCTTGCTTGTCATGCATACTTACTTCTTAAATATTCCAAGAGCAACGCAATAGGAATGAACAAACATGTCTAAATTCGTATTTACTTAGCACCCACAGTAGCGTATCGTATCAAGATTTTCCAAGAGCATGCCCTTGTGAGACTAACGACAATCTTGCAACACCCTTTGCAGCTCTCAATACGTCTACACACCTTGGCATTTGCCGAATTGAGGGTATTCGGCTAACTGCTGTCTCTCCTTCATACACAATCTTCGTTGAATTTCAACTTATCATTTCAATGAAGAAGTTCCTAACAGCAGTTAGAAGGGGCAAATTCTGGCCGCGTTTCCACTATTCGTCTCCTCCACTTATTTCTATCCTCATATGAAACTATTTACGATGGGTTAATTTACGACCATTTATTTAAAATATATTGATACAATGCAATCTCATGATGAGTCAATTGTAAACAGCTCTGAAGAAAAACATTTATTATGTCATAAAGTTGTGCAGTATAAGTAAAAGACAAACATTATGAGGTATCAGTGTCAATCTCGTTATTTTTCAAGATCACGGCCTTACCATCTTTTTCCCCTTTAAACTCGTTGACCCTTCTAATAGAATGGTTAATGTACCATTAGTCGAAATTAATGTCTACACCGGAAAGGTTCCTTTCCTCGAATGCAGTAGCTACATCTGTACATAATCATTCGCAGTCTTCCCTTATAGGGAAAATATTCACATCACCTATTTACCATGTAAGCAGACATTAAAAGACAACGATGCAGCCTTTGGTCATGAGAGGAGTAATGTATAATATACGTTATTGCAGCATTCGTGAAGATTGATTTCGTTATATTTAATTTGAGATTTTTTTTTTTGTTTGCGAGCAGCGTACGTGCTACTTCTTAGAAAACTTTTTTGTGTGATTTTGTCAGATCGTCAGATCGCTAGTAGTTCTAAAAGCCCTAAACAGGAAATCATGTCACCAAACAATAGTCATTTTCCACCATTTTTCGTCCCTAAGCTTTTAACCCGTCTAAACGCAGGCCACATTTTCTTCAACCCCCCACCCCCTCCCCCCGTCTTCGGTGCCGCACCGGCGAGCGCCCCTCGGCCGGTGAATGTTTCATGGCTGCCCGCGCCCGGCCGCCCGGCCGCACGCGGAAGGCAGGGTGAATGCTAAGCAGTCGGACATCACCTGCAGCGCAGTCCACTCCTCCACGGGCCGAGAGGAACACCACGAGAAATAATTTAAAATTTTAGGGGAAAAAATTGCGTAAAAACCGGTCTCTTTGTTCCAAACGCGTAGAGTTCCTAGATCTAGAGAGTAGCACAGTCTGATCGGCCACCGCCATTTAATATCATTTCATCCAACTGCCTCGCCACCTAGCGTAGAGTCACTAGATCCAGAGAGTAGCACAGTCTGAACGGCCACAGCCATTTAATATCCTTTCACCCAATTGCCTCGCCCCTCTAGCGTACAATCGTTAGATCCAGAGAGTAGCGCAACCTGAACGGCCACCGACATGTAATATCTATCACTCAATTGTCGCACCAGGTATCATTCAGGCGTGAAAGAAGAAATGACCACATTCGACGAGACTCCACATTATGGAGACTTTCGTGTCGATTACCATTGGCTTTTGGTAGATTGGTGATTCTCAGTTCACGCATAGTACCGCACAGTTCAACTGGATATAAAATTACGGAATCGGCGGTGCAAAGGAATGCACTACTCTATCTAAGGACTCTACTATGCGGAATAGTATTTTATCACAAACTTAGCGATCGCGGACACATCATTAGGTAAAAAGATAACTGATGGGAACATGCAATAGCAGAATACCCAAGAACTCCCTAAGTCAAGGGAAACAGAAGAAAAGATGGTAGAACAACTTTAATGAGACAGCAGGATCCCAATGAAAAATACTGACTTAAGAGAGGACTAAGTGGAAGTAATACATAAAATAAAATTTAAAACATTTGTAAACATGTTTGACCAAATTTCATTAGGGTTCGTTAGATCTGTAAATTATCACCCTAAATTTAAATTGTAACTAGACCATAATATTTTTTAATTGTTGAAATTGTAATTGTAAACACATGTACAATAATAAAATACTGAACCTAATTACAAGACAACCCTTGTAGTATTTAACAACCCTGTATGAGCAGGCCAATCGCCCATTATGGGACATTTTATAGTTAAAAATAAAAAAATAAATAACAGCGATTACTTGAACCATTTTGAAAGTAGGTTTGCTTCAGTAGTGCACAATCAGTCTACTACATTTCTATCCTCTGCAATTACGCAGTACCTGAAATAGACATCACGCCATGATACCACATTTCAGCAGAACGATCAGTCTGCACTACACAAAATGTCACTATCCCTTTCATTCTTTTCGTTTTTCATACCGAGGAGTTCACGTAAATATTTCAACTCTTTTCTGGTGGTTTGTTTTTCGAGAAGATTACAAGCAGTCTTAAGACGATACTTGAAAGTTGTTCGAGAAGTGAACTTCTGAATGCGAGCAGTTTTGTAAGTCTTCTTTCTCTCTTTCAAGAGGGCGACTTTACGTTCCAGAAATATTATTTTATAAGTTGTGAAGCTTCTTCTGAGATGTTTTATCTTAAGAATCGAATGAAATGGAAAGGTTTCAGAATAAAAGCAATTCAACATACCGAAATATCGGTTGTTTTTTTGTTTTTTGTTTTTGTTTTTTTAAAAAAAGTCATATTGATAAATTGTGATGAACGGGTGTATTCCAAAGAGTTTTAAGAAACAATAATATAAGTAATAAAATTATTATATTATTATTAATATATAATATGTTAATTAATTTATTGGCATTATTCATATATTATATAAGATATTAATATATTAACAATAATAATAATTTATCGCACAAGCACATAATCAGGTATCAACGTGTAATCGTTCCTTACCAAAGATGTGTTCTCAAGAAAAAAACAAAATGAATTCATTTTCTGTAACGATTTTGATTTTTATCTCCGTTAAGGGACAATTCTGTATGAGGCTATGTATCAATAGAGAAAGTGGTGAGTAAAAACAGTTTCATTCTATAATTCAAGAGGTTTTTAAAAGTATTGAAGATTATTATTAACCCATTTCAACAGGTATAAAAGATTTAACATCAATATCGTCTTTTCAAATTATTCGTTAGGGATTCGTGATCACTGAAAGTGAGCCCTTCCCACGCAGTACCTCATGCCCGAAACGAAAAGAAGCTGAAGAGAACAACGGGAGTAGGCAGGGTGGATGGCCTGTTTGCGGAGGCAGATTGAGCTGCGCGTCAGCGCTTCTACCTCGACTGGCTGCAAATGGGCAGAACGCGCTGCTCCGTTTCGGAGGCGCGACCGTCGAGCCCGTGAGCGATCCGACACCCCCTCCCCGCCCCGCCCCTCCTCACGCCCTTCCCCCTCCACCGGAAATTGAACGCCGGCGCGATTGTTGCGCTCGGCGGCGCACAAGAGCCCGATCGCCCCCCCCCTCTCAACACCCGTCCCCACACGCTCAGGCCCCTTCCCTCCCCAGCCCCACGCTCACTCAAGTGGCCCCACCCGCGCCGCGCCGCTCGCTCGAGGTCATGCGCCACTCTCCCTTTACGTCAAACGCGCGTTTGTTGCGCCCTCGGAAATGAAGATCTACGATTCTTAGTTGGAAAAAATACGAGAAACGAAAAAAAAGTATATTCCGTTTATGTTCATATTTTACTTCTAGTATCCCTCTTCAGTGATCGGCGTCATGTTTTTGTCGTTTTCTAACATATAGCGACCCCTGTAGTTGTTTTAACTCTAGGGGGAACAGATGCAAGAACAACACAACACGAACACTCACAAACAGCGAAGCGACTCCTGCACCCTCCTCCTCCGTCGCTGGAGCGCACGTTCAGGCACCGTGGATAGATAGGCGCCCGGCGGAGAGGAAGGGAGAGAACGGGAAAGCGTCTCAGGCTCCCGGCGCGAACCACGGCGCGGAAACCGCTTCTGACCCGGAAATAACTGCTCTCTCCCACAGACACTGTCATGAAACTAACCGGTATTATCAACAATGTACTCGTAGATACCTTTCCAAAACACTGCCATGCCGTTTACTCGTTAGTTACATTGCAAACATTGTACTATCCAAACAGCTACTTAATGAACATCGAAAACATAAATGCTATTCATAGTTTTTTTTAGTACCGTTCTTATTATAAAAAAATTAAATACATTATTTTACATAATCTCTTAATTCCTATGATAAGTAGTTTTACTTTCCCTTTAAAACAAGTCGTTTACTAGTAAGAAAAGTGGTCGCTTATTTGAAGTCAATCATCACTAAATTTCTAACTATATGAGAAACTGTATCCTCTTCGGATATTGTATTACTCACGTTGGTTAAACGGTGAACCTTGAACTTCGTCGCCAATCTCACCTGCAACATTCATTTCAAAAATTGTTAAACACTGGGCATATGACAATAAAACACTGAAATAAGAGACTTATGTTACATAAAGATAGTACTGATAATTGAATTGATCACAAATTCTCAATACAAATTTTAAATTAATAGAATGCTTAGACACTAAATGATAATTTTAAACATTTAGTCTGAAAGCACAATGTTCACTATACACCAGATAGTCTTATAAAGAATTGGAATCGACGGTGTGTAGGTCCTCTAGTTTGCTTTCTTTGGTTAAGAATTCAATTTTTAATTTAATCAGAATGGACAAGTAGTAACATGGAGAGCTAAGACCCGATTCCTGAGAATTCCAAACAAACTGTAAAAGCTTCTAAAATAATCTCCCCACGTTATGCCAAACAATAATTACGTGGTAAAGGCATATCCCATTACGATCCCAATGGTATATTTTGAAAACTATCTCCCAGCCTCAGGTCCCTTTGAAGAGCAGGCCAAAGCATAATCGTAAATTCCTGCGTAACCACAGGCATCGACCTCCTCGCCGCCCAAAATGCGTCGGAAGCGCCACGGCTGGCCTGCGTGCGTGGCTCGCGAGGAGCGTGTGTGTGTGTGGGGGGGGGGCGGGGAAGCAAATCGGAGCAAGGCGAGAAGTGCGAGGTGTGGGCGGCAGGGCGAGAAGAGCTGGAGAACGTGGCGATGGAGAGCGAGGTGACGGCCGGAAGGAAGGGCGAGGTGATGCAGGAAGAAAGGGCGAGGTGAGGTTGAGAGGAAGGGAGAAGCGAGACAAGCAGGAAAAGTAGGGTAAGGCCGAATGGGAGAGCGAGGTGAGGCTGGGAGGAAGGGCGAGGTAATGTCGGGAAGAAGGGCGATATAAGGCTTGGAGAAAGGGAGATGTGAGGCCGTGAGAAAGGGCGAAACGAGGTTCCAAGGGAGGGCGAAGTGAGGCAGGGAGGAAGGCGAGCTAATGTCGGGGAGATGGGCGATACAAGGCTGGGAGGAAGGGTGAGATGACACTTGGAGAAAGGGAGATATGAGGCCGTGAGAAAGGGCAAAACGAGGTTCGAAGGGAGGGCGAAGTGAGGCCGGGAGGAAGGGTGGGGTGAGGCTGGAAGGAAGGGCGAGGTGAGGCAGGCAAAGCGGTAGAGACGATGTGGGCGAGGCGGGGAGGAGTTGCACAGGCCGGCCACCCGCGCCTGCCGATGTGGGTCAGCGTGCCAGAAATACCCGCGCTTCGCGGCGCGGCGGGGCGCCTTCGGCCGACGCGCAGAAAGCCGCTCCGTCACGCACTCACGCGCCCCCAGGCGGCCGAGGCGGAGGCAGAGCAAGTCGCTAAAAACGGTTGCCCCGCTCGCCCGTCCGTCTTCGCCACTCGGCGACGTTTAGCGCTTTTAATCAAATGAGACGGTAAGTCATAACACGGACTTCCTGCCACTGACTGGTACTTGGTTCATAGGCACTTCAAACGACAATGTAGTAAATTCATGCCAGTCTGTCTTCTGGATTCCAAAAAAAAAGTATGAAAAATTCGCGGAGAATATTTCAACGATAAGTCTACTCAATGGTTAGAAGCAGTGCATGATATAACCATTTCAGCAAAAAAATCACATTCGACTCATGTTGAGATTACGCCGTCTCAATTCGATGGGCAAATTTGCTTTCACAATTTCGTATAAACTAACACACACATTTTTAAAAAGGTTATTTCAAAAATTTCAGTTGCTTTTTCGTAAATCACAATGCAAAATTGTGTATGTCACGACATATGACTATATTCAAGTACCAGGAATAAATAGTGCATTAAACTGATGATTCTGTAGTCTTCAGTACCCTGCATCATAGTTTCTCAACGTCTAAACTCATGTATGAGCAAACTATTTTATAAAAAGTATAGCTACTCCGTTAAACGACACACTAAAATGGATTATTTGTTATTTTCATTCCTGGCTGAAAGAAAAATGAATTTGAAGAAACATACTTGTTAGAACAGTTTCTGTTCCACAGCAAGGTCACATCAAAGATTTACTGATTTGATATTTACTCCTCACTTGCAAAGCACATTAAAAAAAACATGACCGAAGCTCAGGGCATCAACTGATGACACTGCACTCTTCTGACCGGGAGGTACGGGAATTCGAGTCCTGATGGTGGCACTAGCTAGATAGCTAGGACGAGTTCAGTCGCTATCGAAAGGAGAATTCTAACGATCGGCTGCTCTGATCGGTAGTTTTCTGTTGTTACTCCGATTAATACCAGGCGAATGCCGAAGCATTAACGCTACAAAGGGGCAACGGATCGCATACGACATTTCCTTCGCATTCCACATCCTCACGTCTTACACACACTTACACTTGTTATAAGCACTACATAACCGCATTGGCCGGGAGCTTGAATCGAGAGCTTAGAGCTTCTCCCGGCTGGGCAGTGCCCTGCTGATGGTAGATACGTGGTTGGGAAAACCCCACTAGCCGATGATGAGCTGGCGCCGAATCTCAGCATCCAGCGGTACAAGATCACCGCCACCTCTCGAGGATGAAACACACACTACACTTACGGGAGTAATTACCTTAATCGTTGACGCGCGCGGAATCACTAGTAATTACTCAATTAAACAACGATGATGATTTCCTTAATGAGATGTGAGAAATGAATGCTCATCCGTTTGTGACCTGTTTCCCGCAGGAGAATACAACTCTCTATAGAAAACAAGGCTCTTTTACCAAAATTTCTCCGAGAGCTACCCAAAATATCGTGGCGAGCAAAATGTGCGGTCGACCGGAGGGCTATGTCGCTGACCTGAGCGATACATCGATACCAGCGAGTACACTTTCCGCCGGAGTCCATTCAATCCGCCCGTGCGCCGTGTGTGTGTGTGTTTAGGCCGGCGACATTTTCGATGTAGCTCACGAGAGCGCGGCCACCCTCTGCCCTGCTTCCCAGCCGGCTCACGATGCGCCCAAAAGCAATAAAGGGCCGGGGAGGTCCCCGCCCCGCGGCTTTCCTCTTCGGCCTTTCCATCGACGATGCAACTCCGTCGCCACTGGTTGTTCAATTTTTTTTTTTCTTTTCTTTTTTTTCTTTTTCTGACACAGCAGAAAAAATCTTTCTTGCGACCGCGGTGTCCCTTACGAAGGCTGTTTAGACATTCCTTCTCCTGGAGTAGAGCACATATAGTATGGAACTCTTATCCAAAACAAGTCGCAAATTCAAGTTTATCATGCTGATGAGATACGAATTCATCATCATCATGGCTGATAATGTAAGGCATTGAATAATTTAGTTTGAGTAGTTCACTAGAACCACATATTGTGTACAATTTTGAACAGGAAAGGCCGACTGCGCTCCGAGGCATTTTTAGTCTTCAAGTTATTTTTTATGTTGAAATGTACGACACCTGCTGGACGATTGCCTGGCTTTTTAAGATAGATGCATATTAGTTATGAACTATGTAGAAAGGACTCATAAAGCAATGATTGAGGCTACGTGGGGATAATGACTTAAAAAAGGAGCGAAATGCTTGTTCTCACTCGTTCTTATATTACTATTACTATTATTATTACTATTATTGTTGTTGTAATCACAAATAGCTTCCAGCAGCTATTTCTCCACCGGTACTTTTCTCTATTTCGCCTTCGCCATGAATCTGATTCGTAACTGAATGAGTAATCATTATAGAGCTGACGTAGTATTTCCAGTACACAGAAATTCTAGACACAGCATACATTGCAGCTTTTATACTGAACTTATTCGGCGCAGTTCTTCATCTGCTGCAACGACCAGCTCACATCGTCCAACGTGCCACCCACGTCTCTGCCTCCGGGGACCAGGCGTCTTCTATGCCCACCATCTCGACCGCCATTTCGCTTGATTAGCGCGCATTCATCCGGTCGAGTCAGACACGCCCTCTGGCCCACGGGCTCTCCACGTGCCACGCCTCACCCCACAGCGGCACCTCCTCCTCTCTCCTCCGTACGCCGTTCTCTGCACCTTCGCAGTGCACGCTAGGTCCAAAACCTTAATCTAAAGAAACGCCAACACTATTTTCTTGAAAGTGCCTTGAACATGATCACCAAACAGAAATACGTATGCCTTTTGTTTTTTCCTCGACGTGATTCAGTTGTTGTTTTTCTTTCAAATAGCTTTTTACTTTCTTGCAACAGAGTACAGAGAAAGTTATGTTATGCTGCGCCAAAAAAAGGTCAATTTTCGGCAGAAAGATTTATTACAGGGCTTGGTAACGAAGAAGTGAATAAATTCAGTTTGCTAAATTTGGAATAACTCCTCCAACACATGGTGTAGCCAGAGTCCGTTTTGTGGGTCCTTGATACCGAAAAATCGAATAACGGCAAAACGTCTGTCTGTTCGTCCGTCTGTGAAGAACGCTATCGGCTAAACCGCACAGCCGATTATCTCGAAAATTGATTTTCCCTAAACGATCAGGCTAATGTAGCGGACCCTGAAATTTGAAAGCGATGTTTTAATTTTGGGAGGTACTTTACATAAAACCCCTAGGACATTTTCAAATTTTCAAAAAAATATTTCCGTCTTTCAAAAAAATTAATTTATGTTGTTGGATTGCGTGAAGGACGTTTAAGAGAATGGTATAGGACTTATGTTCGTTAGAAAAACTAATATTTCAAAAATTGTTAAAGCTCAAAATTCTTTCAGAGTCTTCCTACAACTAAAATACTAGAGATAGAGATTTTTTTCCTTGATAAAAACTTAAAAATAGATTTTGAAGTAAAGACATGTACAATTTTTCTAAAATCCGAGTACTTTTCGTGTAATTTAGCACGAAAATTTTGGGCGAGAAAGTACGAGCTGTTTTAGTAAAGTTCTGTAAAGATGTACATGCACCGACGTAATGAAAAACGTTTTGTGCCCCTAAAAAACTCTCATTTTGAACACTAAAATACTATAAAGTAGTTTGAATTCAAACTAAAGGTTTCCGACCGAAAAATCCCTACTGTAGCCTTACATAAATCCACCATACACACACCAAAGTTGTGCTGGTGGTGGCATATTATATAACATTCGTGGTACGAAGAACTAATTTGTAATTGTAACCGACTACACTTTAATATCAATTGCCTTTAAATTGTCAACATTTAATCAAAACACACAGAAACAAAAACCTAATCCCATTAAACATTTAATTACGTACCCACAATACATTTCAATGTGCTCTTCCACGAATTAAATGCATATTGACATTTAAATTAGCATCAAACTCATACAATATTTCTGCTGAAAAGTCGTCACATATGTTGACTGAAATAATGTGAATTGAAGAAAATGGGGAAGTTTTGATAACATTGTATTAAGTGATTTGCACCATACCGGTGTTGAAAACTAAATTTTTAAGACAATATTTATGTATAAAAAAGTTATATAATATGGTTCTAAATTGACGCTTAATCAATAACCAATTAAGCAAATAAAATATTATTTGTGTTGAAAATAGAGTATTATGACTAATACTCTAAAATGTACAATTGGCTTTTTTCAGTTTCAATAAACTCTACTTTTAAAATTTGCAATAGGTAACTTATAACATGAGACACATTCAACTTTGAAAATACACACCACAACTATAATACTTAGTATTAAGACGTCAACGAAAATCAGGGGAAAAGGCCCACACATTTCTCGTCCACTTTGTTCCATTTCTCCACGTTGCTCCGCGCGTAACGCGCCTGCTGCTCGGGACGGCTAAAATATGAACCTCGGCCGCGACCTCATTTCTAGCGAGGACGCCTCCCCTCCGGCCCGCAACGCGTCTTTGCCGGCGCTGTTTTCCAATACAAACAACCCGCAAACTTTCTTCGGCGAAGGGCCGACGACAAAGTGGTGCGCCCGTCGACGATGTGTAGCACCTCCCCTCCCCGCTTCCTCCTCTCCCGACCCAACGAACACCTGCGATAGCTCGGCATTTGACCTGCGCTTCACGAAGCCAGCTGCATCTCGGCCTGCCTTCCGCATTGTGGCTTTGATCCGTAATGATTTTAGAGCACTTTTTTGACTCGGTATTCTGTAGTCTCTGACAGTTATGGTGGAAATATGTTCCCTATAACAGAGTCACGAAAAAGAAATAAAAAATCGTTGGTACTATACAAACTGAGAAAAAAAGTTATTACTGCAAGGGTAAATAAAGAATGAACGTAGGAGGCCGATATAACATATTTTGAACCAATTCGGCTAATATTATCAGGAAAATCAACCGTCATTAAAAAGGATAAGCAACGCCATTCTCAACTAATGTTTTATATGAGAATAGGGGGAACTAGCTTGCCTTAAGAATAATGAACACGTTCTATTTATAACAATTTTACAAACTAGTACTGGCATATTCAAAGAAAAGCATTCAATGTGAGGAGTTACAAGCATTAAATATTAGAAAAATAGATAGGTATTTAGTTTCCCGAGAAATAAAATTATTTAAGCAGTCTTATATAAGAATGTTCGAAAACAGCAAATATATGACATGCATTCAATTTATAATGATACCTACACTATTTCATAAAATGTTCCATACCTTTAACACTTATATTAATAGTGCCTCTTAAAAAGCAAACGTACTAAAAGGTACGTTTAAATTAATTCCATCATATGTAAAAGATATTTCAGACTTATAAACACTTTTTTTGGCTGGATTACGTAGTACCAGACACCTTATCTATCAACTTCCACTTTATTTGCAGGTCGATCCGTAACCTATAAGATGAATATGAGTTGAATGAGTGAAATTGAATTGTATAGCTCATGCTTGTAACTCGATGCACAATATGATACAGCTTCATTATAGTTCCGCATTTCGAGCAATAACAGCGATGTTTCACGTTCAAACGCTAGGAAAAATAATCTAATAATCGCAGACAATAGAATTAACATTACCAACAAATATGCAAAGAACTAATGTGATTGTAATTGTTGCGATGTTGGCTACTGAAAACTAACTTATAAGTGAATTTAATGCACTTTCAGTTAAGTTCTTACGTTATGGTTTTATATGATTGTTTTATAAGAATTTTAAAAAATGTCGCCCAATAGCTGAGCACGCTTTGCTGCCAGAAGACAGTTCTATAACGATGGAACACTACTATTTTCTGTACAAGAAACGATAATTTTTATTAGATACCCGCACTACTAATGTTCATAATTTGTAATTTTCTATTTAATTAGAATCAAATACTTTAATCGGTCTCTCTAAAATTTTCTCCCTCTGTGAGTAATGTAGTCTGAGTGCTACTAGATTGTACTGCTGGGAAACGCGTTTTATTTTCATTGTTTTATCTTTGTTCGACAAAATTATGCCTTTCAAGGATTTTCAGGTTACGTACTTTGGTTTTTGAACTACATTTCATCATACACGAATATCATACATAAACAATATTTGAAAACAATAATATTAGAAACTAACTACTAATGATACTCAAGAACGGTTCTTCAGAAAAATACATAAAATATATGGAGTACAAAACACATTTTGAATTTAGAAATGTCTGAAGCTGTTTTATAGCTAATTAAGAAGGATTTTAGAATATTTTGGTTTGATTCGTGAAAAAATATTGACTGATTTATTGAGTGTACAGGCGAGAGGCTGGTGTGACGTAGTGAAATAAGAAATAAATTTCAATAACAAAATAAAAATAATATATTCAAAGATTATGTACAAGTTACAATGAATTGCTAATATTAAAACACTCCGGCAACCTTTTCCTTTCGGAACACTGCTTTACCGCAGAAAATACAAGCCACGCGTGATGCGCGCCGTCGGACCTCTGTCCCGTGACAATTACCGTCACATGGCCTGACGCCAAAAGTTAACCCGGTCGTGGCGACCGTGTGCCTACAGCACGTGAGATTGTCTGGCCCTTACTCTCCGGACATCTCGCCCTCACTCCTACACCCTCCTTGTACATACACGTACAAGCTTCCCGATGCAAACTGAATGAGAACGCGGGCGCAGATAACGCCGCGTTAAATAGTTGAGGCTGACACCCCCACCACTGTTCCATAGATAGGCTCGCCGGCTGGCGCGAGGCTCGCAGGCCAGCCTTTGGTTTACGCCCACACAAAGAGTTCTCAGGTTGGCTGCCTGCTTCCGTAAACGAGGCTCGCCGGCAGCATCCTCGGAGTTTACAGCCTCCGGTATTTTTGGCTCTGCGGCACTACCTGAGTCAACCGCCCGAGCGCAAACTCCCGGATGTTCAAGCTTAACACCTTCCTCCCCCGCAGCGTACTTTCACCAACCTAACGGTTCTGGCCCTCGTGTTAACGACGCCACACTGGGCAAAATGACAAAAGAGAAGAAATGGGAAGAAAGTTTAAGAATCCAAGTTCTTAGAGGTTCTATAAATAATTCTTTTAAAATTTGGTTATTTTTGATATACCATGGTGCTTTTAAAACTTTTCTCAAGAATTTGTTTTTAAGTACTCCGTTTGCAAAGGTTGCTTTTACTAAAACCTCCCCATATTGGGCAAGCGCCGATCAGTGATGGTCATGTAATGCATTTAAATATTATTAGTGCTACGTCTAATGATCATTTAGATTTTCGATTTATTAACGGATACAATTTTATTATTTTTATACGTGTTTTATTAGCTATTGATGTAATGTGGTATTTCCAGGTTAGTTTAGTGTCTACAGACGCGAAATGTTGCACCTTCCTTGCATCATGAATGCATTCAACATTTCTCATGATTTAACACCACCAATAATCAAGCCATTCATTACAACAGTCACATTTTTTTTTCAACCAGTGCCTTCTCCCCGACAAAACCTGCACCTTCCTGGTCGTGAATCACTAGGGCAAGTCATTATCTCGATCGCAAAGTAAATCGAACAGTTTCAGAGAAACGTGCTCAAGGAATACAGTGCCGTTTGCGCCGTGCTCTCCGCGCTGAGAAGTGGACAAAAATAAGAAATGGGCAGGGCCCGATTGAAGTCGAGAGGAAATGGAATCGAGAATCGATCGCCGGGGATGCAGGAGCAACGAGAGCACTGTACAGTGGTCTGAATAGAATCCAAATGTACGAACAGGACAAAATTTAATACTTTCATTAAAAAACAGCTTTTCGAGTATGAAACCAAGGGAATATAGTCAACATTTTTTTTAAAAATTTTAAAATCTGATTTCATAATTTGATACCTTTCTTGTGAATAGATTACAAGGGATTTTATCAAACATTTTTAACATGTAAATAATTATTATCAACTTTAAACACTCACCATTATTTAAAGCGACAATTTGAAACAGATTTTTAGAAATACAAAATATTTATAATTTTTAATATTTTTTTTAATTTTGGAAAGGCATTTTTAAATCATCCGTCAAAATTTATGTTTATTGAAAGAAGCACATTTGAAAATCGCAACTTGAATAAGGCTTAATTGATTCATAGTACAATACAAAATGTATATTTCAAAGATTAAAACCATTTCAGACGGGACATTACTAATGATTAATTACAAAAAAAATTGTAATCTATCGAACATGATTGTATTTTTACAGAGAGTATTTTTAGAGAACACAATGTTTGATGTTGAAAACGTTGACTCGATGAAAATAACTTTGACGAGTTCTTTTACATTAGATGGAGAAATGTATAAAATATGAACAAATAATTTTATTTCGTGTATTTGAAGTTCCTAGAACTGATGTTTATTAATAAACTTTTGTAAAAAACAAAACTATTTCTCCTTATGAGGGCGTTTCGTCGGGTTTCGGACTAGTGCGAGAAGAAGCAGTCTTCAAAAGCGCCGGCCTTTCGCAGAAATGCGAATTTTTTATTCGTCTTTGACACCCCCGCTTCCTCGCCTTTTAGAGTGGGAAAAAGAACGGCCGCGATGGAGCCACTTAGAACCGCGAGGCCGAAGAAAGAAAAAGGAGAGAGAGAGAGAGAGAGAGAGAGAGAGAGAGAGAGAGAGAGAGAGAGAGAGAGAGAAAGGAGAGAGACAGACAGAAAGAGAGAGAGAGCTATGCCAGAACAAGTTTGAAAAGTCGTTTCGAGGGCGGAGCTTATTTCAGAGGCTGTCTCGGTCTTAGACGATGTCCAGGTTGTCGCCCCTTCGTCACGTGAGAATCAGTTTTGTTGTTTATTCATGAGTGTTCGTGGGGACGTACAATACGATTCGGACATTTTTCATTTCTTAATACGTATCGCATCCAGAATTTACGTTTGTCTATTTTGTGAAATAAAAGACAACAAAATTAAATGCAGAACGCTATTGGCAACAGGTACAACAATGTTTGAGCTATTTTTTCACAAGGCCACCACACGAAATGAGACACTTGTCATATCGTGATATCAACTTTTCTATACCAGTCACGTAGAAGCGTGTCGCATGTGACTGGAGCCAGCGTGTCACAGGAATGTCTGAAGGTGCGGGAAAAGATGGCAATCGGTGGATGCGAGATCAGGTCTGTATGATCAAACAGCAGAACTGCAGAACGGTTGCTGTTTGTACAGCCTTATGTGGCCGAGCATTGTCATGGAGCAGCATTGTAAGCATGCCAGGAAGAGCTGGCGATGAATTTCGATCTTCGCGATGTGTTGTGCATTACGGAACTTTATCACGGACCGAACCTCGATAGCGGCGGGAGAACGAACAAGTGCCGCCATTTCGGGCTACTCCTGTCGCGCTACTGGCACTCTGCGGGACCTGTCCGGCTGGCACGATATTGATACGTCAAAGATTAGTTTCGCATGCGTAATTTCCCCGCATACATGCGTGTATTTTCAAAGCAAAAAGTAAAAAAGGAAACTTACTTTCTGAATGCGGCTCGTATAAGTTTATCTCAAAATAGTTTGTAAAATTATCGATAGTTTCAAAGTGACTGATCGAGAAATTAAGTACGTGCTAGAGGCAAGCATCAGCAAAAATACTGCAGGAAAAAAAACACGAAAAATTAATACCGCATATTTCAACAAATGAAACACTTTCGAATAACACTGCAATAAAATTAATATTTTACGAAAGCATACGCCAATAAGTTCAAGCATACATCAATAAGTTTAGCATAGAACAACAGTTGCTATTCCATAACATAACACATAAGAGAGAAATATTTAGCATCGGGTGGCCTTTCTGTTGCATGTGGTCGGCTGTGAGATAAGTAGTGACCACATTTATAGAGAACAAAGTTTCGCAATGACTATGCTGGGCGCCGGGGTCGCAATGAGGCCAAGAATGTGCCGGTGACGCCATCTTACTATCATCCTGTGCGTTGCACATAAATTCAAGGCAGTTGAGCTGCTCTCGTACTTCTTTGGGAGATAAAGAGTAATAATCGTAAGACGCTGAACCACTGTCTTACATAAGGGTGTAATTTGAACTATTTTAAGCCGATAACACGAACTATATTCCTATATTCGTAAGGATTGAAGGATTGCATTTCAATAACCTCAATTGTGTTCTACAAAACACCTGATTATTACACACTTCTCAGCCGCGCAGACAACAACTTACATTTCATTGGACGTAACTTAATTCAAGCAGTAAATAGTTAAATGATCAAAATTAGATATACTACTGACTCGTACAGTTCCGCAGCAATAAAAGTAAGGCGATAAATTTCTTAGGAGCAAATTTAACAAATAAGTAGCATTTAAAAAACATATCTCATTATTCTAGTAACATCAGCCTAGTAAATACTGACTCCAGCCGCGGAAGCCTACGCTCTAACATTCATCTCGTACGCTCAATGAAAAAAGTGTATATTCATGGCTTCTTGTTATATGATTAAACAAGTTCGTAATTCGCAAGTTGATAAAACATCCATTACAATAATTATTACAGTAAAAAATGATCATCTAATGATCTTTTCATTTTGGCAGCATGTAGGAGCAGCACTGACAATCTACCTCCCAAAAAAACTCTGTTAAGAGTGTAAGAATTCGGTTGGTACTCGCACTATGAGAATACGCGGAATAACACAAATATGTTCATTTTTCAGAGAAAATAGTTTTATTACTTTTGGATTTTTCATGCGTTTCTGAGTACCTAACAAAACCATAGACACTTCTCACATGGTCAGAGGTTGCATTGTTTATTTTTTCCAATGTCTCTGCGCATTGGAAATTAGTAATAGAGATAATGCAGTAAAATTAATACATTCATGCAATGATTTCCCAAAACCATCGACAAGCCCTTTCAATTTATTCAAATTCTAATTATTACTAAGACGAATATTCTTATTCATGTGCAGTCTACTGAAGCAGTGTAAACGTTGGATTTCTTGTTATTGGGCATTGTGAGAATCATGCACAAATGGAGGTGCGTAATTGATACTAAAAAAATTATACTTTCATGAAAATACTACTAATTACAAAACGTTAAAAAATTACTAGAATACTCCGACATAGTTGCCTCTCATAGTCAAGTCATTTGCAGTACATGAAGGCAATACTAGTATTGCGTGAATGTGTGTGTGTGTGTGTGTGTGTGTGTGTGTTTGTCAGAAATGGCATGGTCATCCAACATGAACTTTCCAACCGCCCACTGGAAGCACACTAAATATAAATACGGTTAGTTATTTTCACTTGTTGATTGATTCATTGATTGTTAGTGATTCGGGGCTCGTCAACTACTAAGGTCATTAGTTTCGCAAATGTAGTGCAAATTTCTGATCAGGAGGTGACGATAGTCTTCCCCGCTATCGGCGAGATCCAGCGCCGACCTACCGTCGGCTAGCGGGGCTTCCATCAACCAATTATCTCCCATCAGCAGGACACCGCCCCAGCCGGGACAAGCTCTAATCTCCCGACATCAGGAGTAGTATAGAGCATGTAAGTGTAAGTGTGTGTAATTAAGGAGTGAGGATAGGATAAGGAAGAGGTAGGAAAGATAGCGCGCAGTCCGTGGCCCGTTTGTTAGGGTACAGCTCCGGCATTTGCCTACTTCTGATCGAAAAAAAAAAACACGGAAAACTACCGATCAGTGCAGCCGACCGATAGGAATTGTCCACCAGACAGCGACTGAATTCAACCTAGCTAAAATTAGCAGTCGTAATTGACAACCCTGTAGTCTAGCATTAACAATAAAGCAGACATTTTACTTACAAATTCGCAGAAGAACACTAATAATGGCATCAAATGCATTCAACAGAGACAAGAACAAGGACAAACTCTACAGGCTGAAAAGGGCAGAAAGGGCGGAAAAGGGACTCGTCCTCATCTTCCGCAGTCGCAGTCGCGGGCGACCCCCGGCCCTTGAGCAGGCCTCCCCCACGGGCAATTAAAGAAAGCCGCCTCCAGGCATAACTTATGCATAGCGGAAGGCGGCAGGCCGTCGCGCCAGGCCGATCGAGAAGAAAGCGCGGCTCGATGGCGATTGTGGCGGAGGGGCGGGTGATTTGCGAGGCGATGGGGACCACCGCGCTGTAATTGCCCGCGGCTTCTCCGGCCTCTTCAAGGGGACTCTTAAAAAAGCCCTGGCATTACACTTCATCATCTTCTTCCTCTGGCGTACCAACCCCCAACGAATTTTGGTCTGATCACCGCGCCACGAACGCGATCTTGTCTCCAGCCCTTGAAGCCGCTGTTTCGCGACAATCTGCTGGGTTGTTAATACCATCGCAAAGCTACACTAACTTTGCGGGAGAGTTTACACTCGTATAAGGTGAGACTCTTATACCAGAAATCTTACACTGGATTCGTCTTCTTTTCAAGAGACTATAACTCCCATTGGCCTGGAGACAAACACTAATACGAGAACAAACACGTTTCGGGCCATGATGAGTTATATTCTCGAAAGTAATTGCCTCGGGCTTCTCTGGTGTCTTGAAGGGGACTCACGAAACATTCTGACAATATAATTACACTTCTCCATCTTCTTTCTCTGGAATAACATTCCCCAATGAGTTTTGGCGTGATACCCCTCCTCAATAACGCTGTTTTCTCGCGAAATGTGCGTAGTTAAAACCGTCGCAAAACGTCACAGCGAGATAGTTGACACTCATATCCATGAAATTTTAATGTGGATTAATCGTCATTCTCTGTGACCATATGATGTGACTACTACTGATGATAAACACTAAGAAGTTAGAAGCTGTTATTAGCTGTATTATATGTTAATTTTGTTTCGAATACAATATTGAGTTGAAACATCCTCAAAATAGTTTTCATAGTAATGTATAAAAATTAAAAACCTAGTTTGCGAGTTCTAATTCTACGCAACGTAGAAAATAAAATTAATAGTTCTAAACGTGATAGCAGAAGATCCCACAAATTAAACAACACTGTCATCGAGTATTCTGCTCTTCATCACCCTCCGTTATCCTCTTCAGACTTCTTTTTACAATAGTCGTTTTAAAATGTGCATACGTATCATGTTTTTTCATCTCTTTCCTACCACCAACTTAGCCGTCTAGAGCTAATTTCAATGTAATTTTCTATCCAGTGTATCAATTATATCCAGTCCCTATGTTTATTTATCAACAACATCACTCTTTTTCATTATCACACACATCACAACATCACTTTTTGCATTAGCCTACGTGTTTTAAGACATTTATTATTATGACGAATTCCACAATACCTTTTTTGTCTTCTCCAAACACACATTTCAAATGAACTCAGTCTTTTCCATACCATCTGCTATTTACCGAAATCTGCTGGATGCAGGAAAACTGAACGCATCTAGGAATATTAACTCGCACTCTAGATGTGCTTTCATATCGGTACGGAGAGAGAGGGGCAGGAAGTGAGAGTCATGCAGAGAGAGATGAAGGCA
Source organism: Gryllus bimaculatus (assembly GCA_017312745.1). NCBI lineage: Eukaryota > Metazoa > Arthropoda > Insecta > Orthoptera > Gryllidae > Gryllus > Gryllus bimaculatus. The sequence goes on along the minus strand of BOPP01000113.1, from coordinate 1,301,843 downwards.
GAGAAGGAGGCAGTCAGAGAGAGAGAGAGAGAGAGAGAGAGAGAGAGAGGGGAGAGAGGCAGAGCGAGAGAGAAGCAGAGCGAGAGAGAGCAAAGAGAGAGAGAGAAGCAGAGAAATAGAGAGAGAGAGAGAAGCAGAGCGAGAGAGAGAGCATAAGAGAGTGAGGCAGAGCGTGAGATAGAGCGAGTGTGAGAGAGAGAGCAAAGGAGAGCAAAACAGAGCGAGAGGGTAATGCAGAGCGAGAGAGTGAGCAAAAGAGAGTGAGGCAGAGCGTAAGATAGAGCGAGCGAGTGAGCGAGAGAGCAAAGGAGAGCAAAACAGAGCGAGAGGCGGAGTGCGTTGGAGCCGCGCGTGACGTGACGTGCACGAGGCCGCTGCGAGGGCGCGTGGGACGGGAAGGGAGCTCCTTAATCCGGCAGCTGCCCATTACGCAGCGCGCCCTAGGGACGCACCCGGGCGCGGCCTCACCCTGCGTCGCCGCCCACGCCCTCCTAACGCTCTGGGTCGTTTGTTTTGGAGCTGTCACAGTAATTAAAGATGAGTGACATGCAGCGTTTCTGTTCGCTAATGTAGACATTTCAGGTAGCCAATTATTACTCAGTTCTTAAGTACAAAGATGCGTCAAAAAGAAACGGTGTTTTTTTTTTTGTTTTTTTTGTAAATAAAAGCGTAATACGTAACCCACTAAGGAAATAAACAAAGTAAAGGCATATCTCGACGTCATTTTTCAACGCAGTAACATTTCCGCCATCTTGGCACAAGTTCTTGCTTCTCACTTCGTCTTCTGTGAATACAGCCATTTTTTCCACAAACAATACCACTTGGGCATCTCAAATGAAATAAATCGTGGCTTTCGTAAATAACTTAGCGGTTCAAAACCACAATAGATGGACTGAAGCTGATTCGGACTTTACAGTGACGTTGGAGCAAGTTTCAACCTACACTTCTCAATTTCCCCGGTATTTAGTGTGATGTGATCATTATCTGCTCCGTATGAACCTCTCTGAAACTATTTTCAATCCACTCTATTTAAAGTTAAGTCGAGTCTGCTTTGTCGATGACTGATATTCTGTTGTCTTGCCTTGATACTCTTGTCTTGATGCTATTAGGAATCGCCTGCTACGTAGAGCATTCCGTCACGGACGCGCGCCTATCTTCAAAGAATTACACCTGCTAGACATGTTGGTGAGATACATTCAACCTCTTGCACACATACATATCATCTCATTATGAATTTCACACAAAATCGGGCTTGAAGCACACAAAACAAAAAACAACGTACAACACATATCTGCTCTACAGACATAGTCGACGGAACATACGAGTGCAACTATAACGATTCAGAACACGCTTTATCTTTCCTCAGTACTATACTCTTCTCCTGTTGAAGGTACTTCTGACCCAAAACTAGTAACTTCGGCGAGAACTTTAAAGTACCTTGTATGAAGGTTTCGCTTCTCAGATCATTATCATACTCAGTCGAGTGAAAACAATTTCAACCGTTATTTATTGGTCTGCCCTTGAAATAATCATTATATTTATAATGCATCCGTTAGTTGCACATTCTGTCTAAACATTTTCCTCCAGTAATCTTCGAGGAACTGCTACAGCGTTTCTGAGCGGTGTGCGAAGGCGCGTGGCTGAACGTCCGTTGGTTTCTCCCACTTGGCCGCTCTCCAAGTTCGCCCGCCGCGTGCGGTAGCGAGGCGAGGCCTGGCCTGGCCTGGGCGGAGCGGCCTGCCAAGGTGTCTGCGGCGAGCTCGGACGTCTGCGAACACGTGAAGCGGTGAGACCACAACGAGGGGCTTCCCCGGGACAGCCCTCGCTGACGCCTCCACCTCAGGGAATCGGATTCACATCCCGGGCTCTGCTTCAGGAATTTGCGGTTGGCAGCAAGTGCCGGCCGGGCAAGGAGGATTTCCGCCGACCGTTCCCTTCCTTCAGAATCACATCTACTCCATGCTTCTCGGTCGCCCGTAAACTTGTTTCTCTGTTTTTCATGATTCTCTCGGAATGGTCAGGTTGCACAATGCTAAAGGTAATTAAATGTAACTCAACGTTAGACTAATTCTAACTCAAAGTTAGACGCACAGGCGCACCGGCAGACATTACCGACAGTACCCTTTCACTCTGTAGTTTTGTTTACAGATCCAATGGAGATCAACTGATGTCACTGCAGTCCTTCTGACCGGAAGGTCTTTGGTTCGAGTCCCAATGGTGGCAGGATTTTGCACCATTGGGCTGCAGACTAGCTTGTCAGCTAGGCCGAAATTAGTCGCTGTGTAAAGGAGAATTCTAGCAACCGGCTGCTCTGATCGGTAGTTTTCCATGGTTTCTCCGATCAACACCTGGCGAATGCCGGAGAAGTACCTACCTCAATAAACGGGTCACTGACCGCGTGCGGTCTTTCCTTTTCTTCTCGTTCTATCCTCTGCCCTTTCACATACTTATACTAACATGTTCTACACTAGCATACACGCCTGGATACCGGTTGGGAGACTGGAGCTTGTCGCAGCGGGGCGGTGTCGCGCTGGTGGGAAATACCTGGTTGGGAAAACAATCTTGCACATGGTAGGTCGGGCGGGATCTCGCCATCCCTCTGGCGAAGACCACTGCCGCCGCCCCCACCACCACCATCACCATCACCAGACCCAAACATGTACAACGCTGACGGGACTAATAACGATGGTAGTTGACGTGCAAAAAATCACCAACAATGGTGGGTTTGTAGTCCTTGGACAGTAGTCTCAGCCGAACAATGGCAGGTCAAGCCGCCTCAAACGCGCTCGCGGCCTCTGGTGGGCTTATGAATTAGGAAGCGCACAGCCGGCGGGGCCTGCGTCTTAGTCCCGTCCGCCCCCCCCCCCCACAACACCTTATCCGACGCTACCGGGCGGGAAATTTACAGTCCGGCAGCGATATCGAAGAGAGGGCGAGGAGGAGGAAGGGAATCGGGAAGGTAGTGATGTTGCCTCGTCCGGGGAATGATGCGAGACAGCTGTGCATGCAGATGACAGGGAAGGCAACCAGATCAATGGGCGATAGCGAACGTAAAAAATTGATTATACAAAAATTAGTTAGTAATAAGAGTTAGGTAAATGCCTACTGTTAGTTACAAATGTCAACTTATTTTTCTTACTTTTACTTTTTTAATGAGCCCATCACCAAAAGAATTTTATTCATTTCCGCATGCAGAGTCGGAAAGTTTCAAAAACTGGTTCGATTTTTTTTCGTGACTTATATCAACAGAGTTCGACATAATTGAAGTAGCCTTAATTTTATATTAGAATTGTGAAAGAGTTGAAGAGAAAATTGGTTATTAGAACCATAAATGGATATTTTAATGGTAACTTTCGGCTGAGGTCAATGCAAAATAATTGTATCAACCCAACAAAGATGACTAAAAGGCGATTAAGAGAAAATAAAATATCGATTTCTAATATTACATCAGTAAAATGTGGTGACTAAAATTATAGAAAAATATTTGTTACTAAAAGACATTTATTAGAATATCCCAATGACGTGAATATAGATAAATATCGTCATATGAAGACAATTTTCAGGTAAAAGTAATTTTGAAGTGCACTTCAGGAAGAACCTAAGGGTGACTATTTTGAAAATGAAAATGAAATAATCGTTGCAATTATTTGTGCGCTTAAACCCGAGCTTCACGAACCCAGTAAGGTTAACATAGGTACATTCTATGCATCAGTCACACATTAATATTCCGGCCAGGGAGCACGTTGAACAAAACCGGTACTTGGCTAAGTACAGCTCCACAAAAGATTTTTGTTCAAACACCTCCAACACCCATTCCGCTCCCCTGCGCTGAATACCTCCTCATCTACACGGAGTCGGGGCCAGCTTAAGCGCAAAATTCCGGCCCCTTTTAAACAGCTACACGCAGCCATTACGGCCCCTGAGACCCATTACCATTCTGACACCGAACATCCCGCACCGGAAGGAACGGGGGGCGTGCAAACGGCGCGCCGGGTATTGCGCCTACCAGCGTCGCCCGCGCCCCCAACGACACACGCGGGGGGCGGGGGCGGGGGTGGGGCAATCGCGGGGGACGAGGGCAGGAGTGGCAACGCCGCCGCGCCCCCTGCAGGAGCCAGCCCCCCTTCGGCCGGCAGAACCCCCTTCGGGTCCTTTGTTTTAAGTAGCGCCATGCGGGAGGGGACGAGGCAAGGAGCCCTTAAAGGGTTTTTAATGCGTGCGCCGCGATTGGGCGCAGGCGGAGGACCCGCCGCAGCCGCCGTCCTCGGTCCTCGCTCCTCAGTCCTCGCCGAGGCCCTCGACGCGCGAGGGACGGCCTATGCACGCACCCCTCCACAAGACAGTGAGTGGCAATGGCACGGCGAGTGGCAAAGGTTTCTTCAGGTCGTAAGCATGCTGCCACGTTGTACTGATGTTTTACAACAATGGAGCTCTGTTAATCAATATTTACTTTACAACAATAACTAGTACTTACTGTCATGTGAACGAATTAAATGTTTATCAGTTACTGATATTGCAGACCGCAAGAAGAACGTACAATTCTGACGTGAGCAAGACAAACTCATAAACTTGCAACAAGAAGGTTACTGTACATTTATTATACTGGTTTCAATGTTCACCAATTAAAATAATAAATATAAAATAGAAGTTCTTGAGTTTTGTTTAAGTCAAGACAAGACGAAAGCACTCCATAAGTTATTACTAGACCTGGGATTTTGGGACAAATGCCTGCTTAATTCTTTATAAATTATATTCGATGTAAAAAATTTGTACAACTTTTTTTTTAAATAGTAAACATATTTAATGACGTTTTTGTAGGTATATCACAGCAAAAGTCAAGATTATGCGGGTGGTCAGTGGAGAAAAAATACTACATGGCTGTTTGTCAACTATTCGAAAAATTTATTTGCGTCAACAGAGCTATAAAAGTTGAGAAAAATAAGAAAAAAGCATATCAGGCAACAAAAACCTGTTAAATTACTAAAAGCTCACTGTATCTTCTTTAAATTAATGTAAAATAAATTTGGAAGAAAATAATACAATAATTACGCTACCGAGACCTCTTGAACACTGATGATCTGGCTTCCTAAGTGGCACAAACAGATGAACCCGCATCGATAAGCATACACTGTTTCTACTAAAGTGACATGGGTCCAACGGCTACCTCAGCGTGGCGCTAGAGGAGTTACGTAGGTTTTCATTTGCGCGGATCATTCCAGGGCATCCCGATCGCAGAATATCCAGCGGCTCCAAATGGCACCTGAAAATGGCGGCCGGGAGGGATCGCCCAAACCATAGCCCCGACCGTAAACAAAAGGAAACACATTAACCTGAAACTGGCAGAGGCTCAGGGCATGAATTGATGCCTCTGCAGCATTTCTGAACGGTAGGACCGAAGTTCCAGACCCGACGCGGAGGTGGCAGGATTTCAACATTAGCGACGTAACTTCATTGAATTCAGCTGCAGGCTGAAGGTGAATTCTAGCAGCGGGCTGCTCTGAATTCCAAACGAATTTCGAAGACGTTACTATCAAAATGAGCCATAGATAGCGTGCGATCTTCCCTTCCTCATTCATGACCCCTTCTCTTCTCTTACGCACACTCTCACTTCTCAATGGGCTTCACTAACATAAATATGGGGCTACCAGTCGGCAGCCTAGAACTTGTCACGGCGAGGGCGGTGCCTCGCTGACGAAGGCACCTGGAGAGAGCGAACGTGCAGGTCGGCGCCGTTTCTCACGTTCCAGCGGAAGTGAAACACGCAACTTCCGGGGATATAACACCCATCACAATTCGGTATCTCCTGATCACAGCAACAGTCGCGGCCTGAGTTATAAATAAAATAAATGAGTTCTCCCACAGACCGCCGCGGAATACCAGTAGCCTTTGCGGAATAATCGCAGTGGAAATTTCGCGCCACAGGTTGCCTTATGAGCACGTTCAGACCTGCGCAGCAAGCGAGCTTCGCGGTAGCCGATTGGCAGCGTTTTCTTACGTGCGCATTTGGGAACGCAATCGGACACGTTTCGCTGTCGCTCGAGTTTCGTAGAAGTCCGCTTGCCTTCGGGAGTCTTCGCTTCCTTCTGGATCGAGCTCCTTGGCTTTTGATTATCAGGTGATGAAAACTGCCAACAAACGTCATAATTGACGCTCCGGTGCGAAAAGTCCCGCGGATTCAGCCGCCGCGTCCAGCCGCCGCACCCGCTGCGGATCTCCCGCGCCGGACTGCGAGAGCCTTTAACCGCGTCCTGGGTGACGCTTCGCGAACGCGCGCCCACTGTGCATGCAGCGCGATGGCGTTGTGGGGGGGGGGGGGGCGCAGCGAGGGCAGTGCTCACTGGCCGAGGACAAGTCACGCTGTTGGGCTTTAGGGGCGCTGTAAATTTCTACGAGGGTCTCCACGGGCTTTGTTATGAGCTTATTGGGGGGACGCAAGAAAGTAAGCATTTAAGAAAATGGGTGTGTTGTTCGTCGCGGCTCTGTGATTCGTCGTAATAGTCAGAGATAAATACATTTAAGGCATAAATATAAAGATATTCTTTAAAGTAGTTGCCTAATAATATACAGCAAAGTAAAGCAGAAAAATGTACATAATACTTTGAATGCTTAAAATAATTTGCTCAGTTTTTCAGCAGCAATTTCTTCGGTTCATTTTAACTAGTAAATTATTATAGGATATACCACGTGTGCTTTGGAAATTGTCGATAAATCCCCGACTCGCGAAGCGAAGAGCACAAGTGGTATTTAATAGGACTAATCCACGAATGAAATTATGTCCAACAGAGTTCCAAAATGCGCCAAATATTGAAATTATTTAAAAATCGATGAGGTCTTATTATAATACATAGGCGATTTATTGGGCATCGACACAGCGATCGATGCATAACGCCTCCTAAAATAGATGAGTCACAGTTTATAATTGACCAGATGGGAAAAGTGGTACGACAAATCTGATAGAAAAGGCAATAAACTTTTTGATACACACTGCCCAGTTTAGGGCGTTTTGTACGTATAGCTAAACTCTATACGTTTTAATGTCACAAGTGGAATAGCCATGAAAAACATATTAGGAACACCATGAATTCGGATATGATATTTTTCTTGGGATACTGAATAATTTAATGCCACGTTCGAATGACACCTCTAGTGTATGTACGAATACCAGTATATTAATTTTGGAATCAAATGCGAGTATGTTTCCATGTAATTAAAGCAATCCACGAAACAACTCATATAATAAACGAAATTGATTTTATTGATACACAATTGAAAATTAACTTTTAAAATTATTTTGATGCATAAATGGAAAGAATACAGTTATACAAAACACAAAGAATATATACAGTTCATTCATGAACGTATAACCATGTTCATGAACGCATGCGATGATGCAAAATAAATATTTCATTAAAAAGTGTTTGGCATTTAAAAGCAAAGAAATCTTAAATTTTGAAAGGAGAAGCTTATATTCCCCGGCGCAATGTTTGACCACGAATGGTACTATAACGCAACTTACTCAATTAGAATATTCCCACCATTGTTATACAAAAATATACTTTTACAGGTAATGTTTAACCTTTGTAATGGTTTTCCCTTAATATTGCATCATAATTCTCACCAGTACAAACTATGCATCCCTCCTTCTGACATACACTGCTCGCCCCCCGTTTCTATCATTCTTATCACCATGAAGGAAGTCTGGATAGCTCTTTCCCACAGTTAAGAAAGAACAGTTCAGAGCTTTCACTAAAACACCACATAATTGCATCTCTTTATTTTGCAAACCCAGCCCCATTTCATTACGCCATCTTTGCTTTGAGGAGTAGAACCAGCAGGACTAGTATCTGTCTCCTCCATTTGTCCCACATTTCCTCTCGTATTCTCAACTTGTGCGCGACTTGTCTTTGCTGCTAACTTGCTCGTTCGCGTCCAGCCCTCGAGAGCGGCGTCGGGCCTCTAATTCGAGCCTCCGCCGCCAGCGCATCTCCTCGGGGTCTTCGCGGGGCGGCGGCGAAGACCTCTCGTGCAGCCTCTCTTCTTCCTCGCGACGATGCACTCGAGTCCGCCCCCGCGGCA
>BOPP01000113.1:1282747-1293762 GCA_017312745.1 Gryllus bimaculatus | reverse complement strand
ATTATTATTATTATTATTATTATTATTATTATTATTATTATTATTATTATTATTATTAGCGTATCGGGCATTAATGACTACGCTACACGTTATCTTCCGAGGTCCCGGAGAGATGAACGCACACACGCTACACAGTTGTCGGCATCAGCTTTTTACGGCTGTATCTCTTGATAAGGCAAGGCTGTTACACCTTAAATTATGAATAACGAGGTGATAGGATGATAATGACGAGTGAAGAGACTATCAGAAATACCACCACGCCTATACAGGACTCGAACTTGTAGCCTCCTTGGACTAGAGGACAGCTGCATCAACCGTCTGCGCCACGGGTCGGCTTGTTGATGATGATGATTATTGTTATTATTATTATTATTATTATTATTATTATTATTATTATTATTATTATTATTGTTGTTTCTTAGGCACTATTTCTACTACTGGCAACTGTGCACTTAACAGTAATGTCTATAAACCTTGGAAAAACTGGGCCATATAAAGATGAGAGATCTGTGCATTTTTATACATTGCTCATGAATGTCTTCAGTCGCTGTATCAGTTTTATGATAGTCGAGACTTCACTTACGTACTTCGTACTATTACAGTTGCTGCAGCCCTCCTAACAGACATTAGACTTTCTATCTCGAGCATCATTGCGAAATGTTTTATGTTTTTCAACGTCGAAAATTAATCTTTGAACGTTTTCAGCCGGAACTTCGTGTCTCAAATCTGGCGAGCCGACATATTTGTATTGTCACAATCGCATCACCAGTGCCGTGGCTGCCGCATTGCGTCTGTCTGTCCTCGTCGTGGCGCGGCTGGCATCCGCCGCCGAGCGCCCTCCAGCGCGGCTGGCTGCGCCGCTAGGGGCCGCCGCTTGTCGGCGCTATCGCCGCCTCCGCCGCACGCAGCGTTAATTAAACTTTCACGAGCCGCTGGAACGGCGACGAGGGCTAAAAGCGTCGGCATCAGCGGCAACGACAGCGGCGGCGGCGCAGGCGACAGCGGCGGCGGAACCCGGGAGGCGCGCTCTCGGCGGCGCCGAGTGCGCCATCCCTGCACGACTCTCATCGCTGACGCCCCAACATGCACCCGCTCGCCCTCAACGCACGCGGTCGCTCCTCCGCTGCTACAGTCTCAAAATACAGGCATTCCCGCACCGTCTCGGCAACTCCATGCTGCCATCAGACCAGCTGGCCAAGGTCGCGTACACTGCCCCAGATACCATCTGCTTACAAATTGCAACGAACCTCGAACGAACGGGCACGCAGTTTTGCCTGCTTCAACCTCCTCTCCTTCTCTCCCCTTACATGCATTACACTACCACATACGTTGGGACACCAGTCGGGACCTTAAAGCTTTTCCCGCATGTGGCGGTGGTGTCACGATGGGGGAGATACTGCAGAGAGAGAGAGAGAGAGAGAGAGAGAGGAGAGAGAGGAGAGAGAGGAGAGAGAGAGGAGAGAGAGAGGAGAGAGGAGAGAGAGGAAAGAGAGAGGAGAGAGAGGAAAGAGAGAGGAGAGAGAGGAGAGAGAGAGGAGAGAGAGGAGAGAGAGGAGAGAGAGAAGAGAGAGAGAAGAGAGGAGAGAGAGGAGAGAGAGGAGAGCGAGCGAGGAGAGAGAGAGGAGAGAGAGGAGAGAGGTGAGAGGAGAGAGGAGAGAGAGAGAGAGAGGGAGAGAGAGAGAGGACTCCACAAGCCGTCGTTCTCCACCGCGTGTATCTCAGACCATCGAGGCAGAAGCACCACTACCACCTCCCGGCAGTGACATGCACTACGCTCACGGGAAAAATGGCCAGAGCATGGTCTCGCAATCCCTCAGTTGATTCAGTTCCAAAATGCACCCAGCCCTGTGGTGACTCAACGCCATTCCACCAGCTCGCTTTGTGCACTGACTCCCAGGTATATTCTGCTTTCATGATCCACCATTAATATGTGTTGCTACCGACTTACTCTCTGTATTTCCAGCAACACGCGTTTTCTCAGTCGCGGTGACATTCACCACCGCCACGAGGTGGCTGACACTGCTACCACAATTCCAACATTCCCTATTGCATTCGCACGCCGCGTCGTCAAAAACTCCTACTCTCCTAAACTGCTACAAATTCAAAACGCTTCTTAGTTTCTCCCCCACGACACCGCGCTATGTAGTTTTCTTTCGTTTATTTCAGTCGTTTTCTCGAAATATTACGTTGCAACCATCACGTGGTTTTGCTCAATATATCCGTGTATAACACGTCGCCACGTGAAGAACGAAACTGCAATTACTTTATAAGATGGGATTCTTGGAATGTCAGCCCTAATAAGATTGCAGGATGGTGGAGCAACACAGTGGAGTCACCCCCCCCCCGGCGAAGCCCATTACGGTTTTTACAGCATGTAGGGTCTGAATTACGATATATTCATGTGCGAGGTAAGTGGACCCCTGTCTTTACTGCGGCATGTTGCTTTGCTCAAGATTTGTCAACTCCCCGCCTGGTCATCGAAATAACCAGGACATGTCAGCAAAGCCTCTCTCTGGGCTTCATTGGTTGGGTGCTTTTGTTTATGGCATATCAGCCCATCGTATGGATTGCGAGCGCTCAAAAAATATAAATGTCTTAATGATCTTACAACTACCTTCGCAATCACATTATGACATGCTCCGCGTTTCAGGAATTCGAATGGTTAAGTAAATATACGAATTCCAGCCGAACGAATCATGAAACAACTTTGTGCTGCGTGCTGCGTCGTTTAACACTAACAAAACTCTCTCCATTTTATATGAATACAATGAATAATATTGAAATATTCTAGTATTAACTGAAATATAATACATATAAGAAGTGTTCTTACTAAATTACAACATATTTTGTTACAGGATGCTATTACATCAGACTATTTTACTATAAACTATTTTACTTTAAAGATCCATTGCCATTTTCAACGTCTAGGTAGTTTCCTCCGTTCTGTCTGTCTGTTTCCAAGACCATATGCGTTTTTTCGCTCCCGGCCGTCATCGTTTCCGTCGACTTTGAGCTGAGACTACCCTAACATTCACCACTCGCAGTCGTCTTTTTTCTCGCGGTCGAATGCGATCGAATCTTCCTTTTTTCATTTCCTTATTTCACGTAGTTTGAGCTCACGTCGCGGATTATACGACAACTTCCAAACGTTTGACGCCGCAAATTTATATCGTAGTCGACGCGTGTGCTCGATCTGACTGAGTCATTCTATCATCCACCTCTCAGCAACCATCAACACAGCTAATTTCAGTACCAGATGAATAATGTCGAAGTAGTACCGTAATCGACATGCAACGCACAGCGCGCTATCTTTCCTTCCTTATCCTTGTCTTATATCATCATAAACATACTTTTATGAGTACTTTTACAGTACACATCCATACATGACGGGAGATCAGTCAGAAGCTTAGGCCTTACGCCGGATAAGGGGTGCCCTTGCTGGGAAAATTCTCCATGGGGGTACCCTACAAAGCGAGGTGTAGGTGGGCGCCGGATATAACAATATGCCAGGGAAAAACTTAAGCACCCTCGTGATATGGCATATACTTGACCTATGAGACTAAACGCCACATGTTGACGCTCCCGGAAAATAATCAAAATTCAACTGATACCCAACATATCAGAGGTCTTCTTTTATTGATCGGACGTGGGTCCATTTCTTGAATTCGAAGACACGTGTAACGTGAATACTAACAAAAAATAAATGTGACTATCTCTCAACAATTGATGTGTTTTATTATTATAATTTTATTCAAACACCAGACTCGTGCTTGGCCAAGGATAAAAACCACTTCCAGAAAATCTATCAAACGCATCCAACGCAAGACGTTTAATATATGATCTTGAGAATATGCATTTACTTGTGTTCTTCTCCGCCGTTGGCACCGCGTTGCTTAGTAGCACTCCACCACTGTCCGCTTCCCACGCGCGCCCCGCCTGCACTTGCTCTCGACGCCACCCCCGCACTGGGGGCCGCTTCGGCAGCGCCCTCGAGGGCGTGGGGGTGCGTGAGTGGCGTATAACAACTCTCAACAGTGAAACCGTGGGTATCCCTGAGAAAGCCAACGCTAGCGCTACCACTCCCAATTCCTACGGACGGAAACTCTTTAATTCACTTTAATGTTACTTCTGTCTTGTCTCCGATTTCGCTTTCATCAACATTATGCTGTCTTTTCGCGTTACGGGCGCTACACTTCCGGTCTCCCAGTGGCCGCCTCAACATGCTTTTCTTCTCATCGTTCTGATCATTTCTCGCACCTTCCTCCCTCGCCATGGTTTCACTTTCAACATCGATTTCTCTATTTCCATCTTCTGATGAACTCCCTAAGATTACCCTCTCATCTCTATCACCCTCACTTAGCTCACTAGTTTCAAAACACACTCTTTTCAGTACTTCCCTATCCCTTCCTCGCCTTCAATAATGCTACAGCTACAAAACTCTATTTCATAACCCTAAATCTTTAACAATCTTCCTAGCCTACCACTTCCGTTGACCGTCTGTCTCCTAGCTCGTTTCTTCGCCACACATCACACTTTTCTTTTCATGTACTCCTCCTCTCATGCCGCACCGCACTATCGCTCTTTCTACACCCCTCTCGTTTCTCCCACTTAATTCCTCTCTACCACCCCCACCACCATCACTTTCGTTTCCCCATTGCTGCGACTGTCCACAACGCTATCCCCGCATTCGGAGCCTGTCTTCTCCATCGTTGCCTCCGCTTTGGCTTTTGCCACCGCCCTCCTCTGCGCCTTCACCATATACCAACACACTTTTTCTCGTCGCACTCCCCTCGCCCACCTTACATCTTCCCCATTTCTCTTACGCATACTACCACACACCCCTACCCCATCACCTAATATTTTTCGTTTACTTTCATTCAAGTAAGTTTTCTAAAAAATGGAAACGAAAATTACTACTTGTTCTAATGTTGCAAATCTAGCGCTTTTTTGGATTTTATTTTTGTTCATTTATGTTTAACTTCTACTTATCCTTCAACTATTTATAGTTAAAAGGATGGGAAGGGGTTCTGGAACTCAAGAAAACGTGCGCAGATGATCCCCCCCCCATACGTGACATACAGGTTTTACTGTTTTTTGACTAAATAAATTTAAATCTAAATCCTACAACAACTGCATTCCCCCGCCTCCCCCACCATCCTCATCACTTTCCTATTCCCCACCGTCGCACAAGCTCTCCACGCTCCTCCCGCGCTCGCAGGCTCTCTTCCCGGCGGCGCCCTCGAGTGCGCGCTGGGTGCGTGCTTGAGCCAGGGGAAGGGGCGGGGGAGGGTATTATTATTATTATTATTATTATTATTATTGATTATATTATTTAGCATTGCGTCTCGGGCATAATGACTAACGCCTACACGTTATTCTTCCGAGGTCCCGGAGAGATGCCACACACGCTAACAGTTGTCGGCATCAGCTTTTACGCGCTGTCCTCTTGATAAGGGAAGAGGCTGTCTGCACCTTAAATTATGAAAGTACGGAGGTTGATAGGATTGATAATGGACGAGTGAAGAAGGACTATCAAAATACCACTAGCCGCTATACGGACTCGAACTTGTAGCTGCCTGGACTACAGGGACAGCAGTCACGAGTCGCTTAATGATGATGATGATTATTATTATTATTATTATTATTATTATTATTATTATTATTATTATTATTATTATATATTAGTGTTGTTGTTGTTGTTGTTTCTTAGCCGCTATTTCTGCTACTGGCAACTGTGCCTTACAGTAATGTATATAACCCTTGGAAAAACCCTGGGCCATATAAAAATGAGAATCTGAGCAATCTTTTATTACATTGCTCATGAATGTCTTCAGTCGCTGTATCAGTGTTCAGACTCTCACCTTACGTTACTTCGTACTATTACTGTTGCTGCAGCCCTCCTAACAGACATTAGACTTTCCTATCTCGAAGGCATCTATTGCGAAATGTTTTAGTTTTTTAAACGTACGGTAAATTATTCGTTTGAACGTTTCAGCCGGAACCTTCGTGTCTCACAATCTGGCGAGCCGGACATATTTGTATTGTATTCACAATCGCATCACCAGTGCCTGTGGCTTGCCGCATTCTGCGCCTGTCTGTCCTTCGTCGTGCGCCGGCTGGCATCCGCCAGCCGAGCGCCCTCCAGCAGCGGCTGGCATGCGCCGCTCTAGGGGCCGCCGCTTGTCCGGTGCTATCGCGCCTCCGCCGCACGCAGCGTTAATTAAAACTTTCCGAGCCGCTGGAACGGCGAACGAGGCGACTCAACAAGCCGCGTCGGGCACGCAGCGGCGAAGCAGGCGCAGGCGTGCAAGCGGCGGCGGAACCCGGGAGGCGGCGCTCTCGGCGGCGCCCGAGCTGCACCCTCCTGCGCGACTCTATCGCTGACGCCCCAACATGCACCCCTCGCCCTCAACGCCACGCGGTCGCTCCTCCGCTGCTACAGTCTCAAAATAACCGGCATTCCCGCACGCGTCTCGCGTCACTCCATGCTGCCATCCGACCAGCTGGCCAAGGTCGCGTACACTGCCCCAGATACCATCTGCTTTGAAATTGCAACGAACCCTGCGAACGAACGGGCGCGCAGTTTGTGCCTGCTTCAAACCTCCTCGCCCGTTCTCCCCTTACATGCAGTACACTAACACACAACGTGGGGAGACCAGACGGAGCTTAAAGCTTCTTCCTGTGTGGTGGGTGCTGTCAGGGGGGGACGATTCTGGAGAGAGAGAGAGGACTGCCACACGCCGATCGTTCTCAACCGCGTGTATCTCAGAACCATTCAAGGACCAGGAGCACCACCGCACCACCACCCCAAACAAGAAGGCAGGAATATGCACGACGACTTACGGACAAATGACCAGAAGCACAGTCTCCGAATCCTCAGTTGAGCTCATGTTCAAAATGCCCAGCCTGCGGTGACTCAACGCCATTCCACCAGCACGCTCTGCTGCACTGACCCCAAGATATCTTCTGCTTTCATGGATCCATCATTAATATGTGTTGCTAATTGACTTACTCTCTGTATTTCAGCACACGCGTTTTTCTCAGTCGCCGCGTGCACATTCACCACCAGCCACGAGGTGGCTGACACTGCACCACAATTCCATAACATTCCCTCATTGGCATTCGCCACAGCCGCGGGTCGTCAAAAACTCCTACTCTCCTAAACTGCTGACAAATTCAAGCGCTCTCTTAGTTTCTCCCCCAACGACACCGCGCTATGTGAGTCTTGATCAATTTCTCGTTTATTTCGTCGTTTTTCCGAAATATTACGTTGGCAACCATCACGAGTTTTGGCTCCAATATACCGTTGTATACCACGTGCGCAAGTGAAGAACGAAACGCAATTACAATTTATAAATGGCATTCTTGGAGATGTCAAGCCTAATAAGATTGCAGGATGGGGAGCAACACAGTGAGTCACCCCCCGGCGAAGCCATTACGGTATTTTAAGCAGCATGTAGGGCTGAATTACGATATATCATGTGCAGAGGTAAGTGGATCCCCTGTCTTTACTGCGAGATGTTGCTTTGCTCAAGATTTGTCAACTCCCCGCCTGCTGTCATGAAATAACCAGCACGATGTCAGCAAAGCTCTCTCGTGGGCTTCATGGATTGGTGCTTTTGTTTATGGCATTATCAGACCATCGTATGGATTGCGCGAGCGCTCAAGAAAATATAAATGTCTAATGATCTTACAACTACCTTCGCAATCAAATTATGGACATGTCTCCGCGTTCTCAGGAATCTCGAATGGCCTTAAGTAAATATACAGAATTAGACCGAAAAATATGAAACAATCTTTGTGGCTGCCGTGCTGCTGTCGTTTAACACAACAGAACCTCTCTTCATCTTATATGAATCAATTGCAATCAATATTGAAATTATTCTAGTATTAACTGAAATATAAAATACATATAAGAAGTGTTCTCTTACTTAAATTACAAGCATATTTGTTACAGGGATGCTATTACATCAGAACTATTTTAACTTTAACACGCATCTCATTGCCATTTTCAACGTCTAGCAGTTTCCTCCGTTCTACGTCTATCTGCTTCCAAGAATCCATCATGCGTTTTTTTCGCTCCCGGCCGTCATGTTTCCGTCGACTTTGAGCTGAGACTAACGCCAAACATTCACACTCGCAGTCTCTTATTTTCTCTGCCGGTCACGGGGATATGCGATTCGCAATTTCCTTTTTTCAGTCCTGTTATTGTCACGTAAGTTGAGCTCACGTCGCGAGATTATAGACAACTTCCAAACGTTTGCCGCCGCAAATTTATATCGTATCGACGCGTGTGCTCGATCTGATCTGAGTCATTTCTAATCATCCACCTCTCAGCACCTCAACTCAGCTATTTCAGTACAGATGAATAATGTCGGAAGTAGTACGCGTAGATCGACATGCAACGCACCAGCGCACTATCTTGCCTTCCTTCCCTTGTTCTTACATTATCATAAACATACTTTTAGGTGAGTACATTTACGTACTATCATCCATACTGACGGAGATCAGTCAGAAGCCCTTAGGCCTTTACGCCGATAAGGTGCCCTTTAGCTGGCGAAAATTCTCCATGGGGTGTACCCTACAAAGCGAGGTGTAGTGTGGCGCCTCGATATAACAATATGGCAAGGGAAAAACTAAAGCACACTCTCGTGAATATGCATATACTACACCCTATGAGACTAAATCGCCAACAGGGGGGGGGTGGGGGGGTTTGTTGACACTTCCCGGCAAAGAACAAATTCAACTGCATCCAACATATCCAGTCTTCTTTTATTGATTCGGACGCTGGTCCATTTCTTGAATTCGAAGAAACGCTTGTAACGTTGACATACTAACAAAAATAAATGTGACTATCTCTCAACCAATTGATGTATGTTTATTATTATATATTTTATTCAAACACCAGACTCGTGCTTGGACCTAAGGATAAAAACAATTCCATAAAAATCTATCAAACGCATCCAACGCAATATATGATATTTGGGAGAATATGCATTTATCTTGTCGTATCTCTCCGCGCTCTGCACCGCGTTGCTTAGTAGCACCTCCACCACTGTCCGCTTCCCACTCGCGCTCCGCCTAGCACTTGCTCTTCGACGCCACCCCCGCACTGGGGGCCCTTCGGCACGACCTCGCAGGACTGCGCGCTGCGCGTGAAGTGCGTATAACAATCTCAACAGTGAAACCGTGGGTATCCCCAGAGAAAACCAACGCTAAGCGCTACACTCCCAATTCCTACGGACCGGAAAAACTCTGTAATTCACTTTTAATGTTACTGCTGTCTTGTCTCCCGATTCGCTTCATCAACATATATGCTTACTGTCTTTTCCCGCTATGGGCGCTACACTTCCGGTCTCCCAGGGCCGCTTCAAACATGCTTTTCTCTCATCGTTCTGACCAACTCTTTCACCTTCCTTCCCGCATGGTTTCACATTCAAAATCGACTTCTCTACCTCTATTACCTGAATAAAAACTTTCTAAGATCTAATTTCCTTTCATCTCTATCACCTCACTTAGCCTCACTACTTTCAAAACAACACTCTTTTCAGTATTTCCCTATCCCTTCCTCGCCTTCAATAATGCTCCACCAGCCCTACAACAACTCTATGTTCATAAACCTTTCATGCAAGGTTCCCTCACCTTATCATACCCACTTACTTTCGCTTTTCTTACAGCCCTCCTCACTTCCTCCTCTTCCTTCAAAACCACAGTTTCTCGTTCTATCCAACAAACCTTTATCACTTCCTTTATTTACGTCCCATAAGCGCTTTTCCCCTTCACAATAGCGCAACCTCACTTTCTTTTCTTACGCATCTCCAGCAGTACTTTTCGCTATGCAGCCCTACGTCACAGTTATCACCCTTTCCTCATTTACAGTGACACTCCCACATAAATCCATCGTCTCTCCCCGACCGCTAAACTTTAACAATTTTTCTAGCGCTACCACTTCCGTTGACCGTCTGTCTCCTACGTCTTTCTTGCGCCAGCAATCACACTTTCTTTCTTTCAATGTACCCAACTTCTCATCGCCGCACCGCACCATCGTGTCTTTCTCCACCCTCTCTTTCTCCCATTAATTCCTCTCTACCGTGCCCACCACATCATCTTTCATTTCGCCCATCGCTGCGATGTCACCTCAAAGCCATCCCGCATTCGGAGCCTAGATCTTCTCTATCGTTGCCTCGTAGCTCGTATCGTTGCCTCGTCTGGCTCGTAAGCTTTGCCCGTTTTGCCACGCACCTCTCTTGCACTCACCATATACCAAACACACTCTTTCGCTCGCTGCGATCTTCCCGCAGTTCGGATTCTCGTCAATCAAATAAAAATAAAAAAAAAAAAAAAAAAAAAAAAAAAAAAACAAAAAAAAAAAAAAAAAAAAAAAAAAAACAAAAAAAAAAAAGAAAAAAAAAAAAAAAATAAAAACAAAAAAAAATAAAAAAAAAAAAAAAAAAACGTAAAAAAAAAAAACAAAAAAAAAACAAAAGCTCGTTTCTTGTCGCACTCCCCTCCCCACCTATCAGCATCCCCATGTTCTCTTACGCATACTACACACACCCCTATCACCACCTAATTCCGGTTTTCGTTTAATTTCGTTCAAGTAAGTTTTATAGCAATTGGAAACGAAAATGGACTAGTTTTTCTAATGTTGCAAACTCGCCGCTTTTTGAAATTTTATTTTATTATATTATCTTTTAATTCTCTTCATCCTTAACTATTCTAGTAAGTTAAAAGGATGGCAGGGGTTTGCTGGCCTCAAGCAAAACGTGCGCAGATGATCTCCCCCCCCCCCATACGCTGGACATTACAGGTTTTACTGTTTTGTTGAACTAAATAATTTAAATCTAAATCCCTAACGACACTGCATTCCCGCTCCCACACATGCCTCATCAACTTTACCTCTTCCCACCGTCACACTAGCTCCCCACGCTCCTCTCCGCGCCTCGCAGGCTCTCTTCCCGGCGGCGCCCTCGAGTGCGCGCTGGTGCGTGCTTGAGCCAGGGGAAGGGGCCGAG
>BOPP01000113.1:1262146-1282722 GCA_017312745.1 Gryllus bimaculatus | reverse complement strand
CGGAGGAGGGGGAGCGGGGGGATACAGCCGCAGCATATGCGAGCAAATGCAGCGCGCTCTTGCCTCCGCGGAAAAGCGCCATCCCGGGGGAGATTCTGCAGCGCAGCGCCGCTACCGCTCACGCGCCGCGCCGGGCGTGAACGCAAGTGATCAGCACCGCGTGAGATACGCTGCCTGCACGCGCGGAGCAGCTGCGAGAGAGGACCATCAGAAGGGCCTCGTTTGGGTTTTTTGTGGGGGATGTTGCGGCCGAACGCCAGCCGACAACTTTTCGAGGTTGACTTCGCCCTATTTCGAAATGTGCCCATGCGTACGCGTCCACTAGTATCGTTACTCTTGCTATTCCCGTTTCCATGGCCGGAGGGCTGAAAAACAAAGTAATAATGATAAGTTGCACTTCTGTTTTCCCGCAACGCGAGTTCAGTGGAATTCTAAACAAGAATTTCTGTGTAAAGCTCATTATTTTGAAGATTAAGGCATAGAAAGAACTTTTAGCTTACATTTAACATAATGGAGACATATTCAAGCATTGCATTAAAATCCAATTACTCGGATTCACTGACATCGAACGCCGATCAGGAAAATAAAATATCTGAGAATAGAAAATATCACCACAAAAAGGTAATTTTCTTAGAAAGAGGGCAAAATTGTTTCTACTGTAAATAGCATAATTATTTATTTAATGACTACACATTCACAATATTGATTATCATAATTATCGCCGCAATCTCGACTCGGACCATGTGAGCAACTGTTATGTATCCACATTCTTTAGGCTGTATACCGTTCACTAGAAGATTTTGTCTGTACATTCACTAGTAAGCGATATAATTTTTAAACTGAAAGAACGTACGAGTAGTGTACTAACTTTTGAACGACAAAATCACTCATTATTTTCATAGATATGTTGGAACTTCTAACTGTACTTATCTCTCGCTTACGACATGCAGGCGAGAACAACCTTCGAAAATGACCTAGCCATTAGGTCATCATTTACTGGACAAATTCCATATCAGATTGATTAATTGAAATCAATCATAAGGCGACTCCTATTCTTCCATACGCCCTAACGATACATGTAATGGATAAACTGTGAGTGAGACTATAGTGATATTCCATGAAGGCGACATTAAGCGAACGAATGATCACGGGATATGTCGCGAAAGCCCATGTCGTGTCGTTGTAATAAAATTCCCTACAAATAGCTAAAGTCGGCACTGTGGGTGAATGTTCCAGGAATCTAATGAACCTCTATGTACTCAAAAGCACCATTGTGAAAAGATGGCGATCAGATTTAACAACAAAATCATGGCCAAGCATCAGTTAAGTTCGAGAAATTCGTCTTAAGTTAAAGGTTATTCACTTTTAAAAACTGCTTCGACCCAACGCAGCCAAATGCACTACTCTAATCGCGCATTAGTTACTCGCATCTATTGTGGGCTACAGGTACCCACGGCGCTATTGAACAATTATCCAAACTTCTGCTGTCGGTCATCTGCGATTGTCCAAAGGATTTTTCGGCCACTGACGCACTCATCACTGGATGCCAAGTGTGCTCTTCGAAGACAAATCATTGTGAAAACCAGTAGATGGCACGGTTTGTTTCAGCCACCAAGACGAGACACGAGACGAAAAGTCGACGTACGTTCGGTTTTCCTTGATTAGCTGATCGGTAACTGCTAGGTCCATTAGTCCCGTAAGAGTACTTGCATGCTTTCCACGCGCGATATGGCGGTGATCGAGAGAGTTGGCGGACGAGAATTCGGCCCAGACCCCCTCCGAACTCTGCGGGATTTTCTTCAACCAGGTATCTTCACTAGCAGGGACAGGCTGTTACGTTCATTCCCGACACTGGGTCTCAGGATAAGTTGTAATAGTTAAGAGCACTGTGGAGTGTAAGTGTTAAGTTAGGATGAGAGTATAGGACAAGGACTGCGCTTGTAATAAAGAGTTCCACCAAATAGCCGTCGCACACGTTCTCACCTTGACTTCCACAAAAAACTCTTTATATTCGGCTAATCAAAAAGGGAATGCCATTCCTCAATACATATCCATTAAAACGATGTGTATTCTTGTATTAACAACAGAAAATCAAATATTTTTGAATCGTGGCAAAAGAAATGATGAATCTGTTAGCTTCACAGGGAAGCAATAGTCGGAATCTCGGCTGCTAAGAGAATTCGCACATCAAGAGGGGAGAAGCCGTAATGTGCGCGTTTAGCCTTGACCCTGTCCACAAAAGCGCTCGTGGAGGACATTCGCGTGGTGGCGGGCAAGGCGGAGAGTGGCGGGGCGCTGCAGAAGCGGATAGAATTGGGCGGGGGGAGGGGGCTGGAGAAGCGGCAAAGGGTGGGTGGGCCAGGCGGAAATGGAGCGCTGAGAAAGCGGAGCGTGAGAGGGCTGAGGGGCGGGGCAGGTCAGGCACAGCGCGAGGGGCTGAGGAGTGCGAGGGGGTGGAGGCGGAGAGTAGCAAGCGGCGAAGATTGGTACGAAGGGCAGGAGCAAGCGACGGATGGTGTCTGAGGGTGGGGCAAGGGGCCGAGGCGCGGCGGAGTGCGGGCAGGCGGGGCGAGGGCGGGGCGAAGGGCGGGGCGAGGGCGGGGCGAGGGCGGGGCGAGGGCGAGGCGAGAGGCGGGGCGAAGGCGGGGCGAGGGACGGGGCCGAGGACGGGGCGAGGGCGGGCGAGGGGGCTGGCGACGGGTGCGTTGAGAGCGGGGTGGAGGCGGGGCGGGGGGGCGCGAGGGCAGGGGCGGGCGGGGCGAGGGCCGGGAGCGGGGGCGGGGCGAGGGCGGGCGATGGGCGGGGCGATGGGCGAGGCGTGGCAGGCGGCCGCGAAGCGGAGCTAGGGCGCTCAAAGCGGGGCCGGAGGTCGGGCGGGCTAAGGCCCGAGTCAAGGTTGCGTCGTTCCAGGAAGCGTGGAGCTGCCCAACAGGGGCGCCCGCGGCGTTTCCGCTGCGGAAGCATGTTCAACTCCTGTACATTCGTTCATTGCGACTCCTAGACTAAAGAGAAGCATTCTTTGTGCATTTAGAGATGATACCAACTCCTCTGTGGGGAGTTTTAGCTGCGTGTGTCGCCTCGCTGTTGCCCTCACTTCCACCCCAACTTCTTACTTCATACCAAACGATGCCAATGATCAACATGATTTGAGAAAATTATTTTCTAACAATTTCATTCAATTAACTAATTAATTAATATATTGTATTTAACGCGAACTATTAGTTTCTATGTTGACCTGATCTTCATAAGAAAATATATATACATTTCGTCATTTATGCTCTGAATTCTTGTAAAATGAGTCCACAATTTCCGCAGAATCATTTTACGTTAATACAGTAAAGTTATATCAATTTGTTTTCATGTCGATACTAGATGACAGTGATTACAATTTGGAAGCTGCCAGTTGTCCTCAAATTGGTTACATGTTCTTAATGGCTAGAGAAATGATAAACATTGATCATTTTACAAGATACATTCTCTCATTTTATTTTCCTAAGAAATAGTGTAGAGACTTATGAAGAAAGTATTTAAATGTAATGTGTCAAGCAAAGAAAATCGATTTTTTGCTCAAACAATTAATAAAAAGCCATTTGTTTGTTGTTTTGACTTCGAGCATATGAAAGTGTGCTAAGGAAACCCGTAATTTCAACATGACCAAGATCAAAACGACAACATTATAGCAAAACAGTTATAAGTCATGCACATACACAGTTATCCTGAATAAAGAAACATTGGTTGTATTTTCCTCATGCCATCATTAGAAGATCGGAAGCAAGACGTATTTCATTTCACAGGAGTCGTACCGACTCAGTCCCGATATGATACGTCAATAAAAATCAACATTATTTCGACCTTATATTCAAAAGACAATCTTTTTGGTAACAAATAAATTTCAATTTTATTATTTATAATATGTTATCATCTTAATTTTTCCTGCACTTTTTGAAATTATTGACTACAGCAGCTGGACACGATCAACAAAGAACGAATAAAAGTAAGCATTATTAGTTTGTTTTCATTTGTGACTGTTCCGTATATGATAAGAAATGCCACAAAAATAGAAAAATCAAAGCGGCATCGCAACACAGATATACATGTTCATATTTCACACACGAGGCTAATCCCACCACTTGTCTGGATGACAAGGAACAAGAGAAACTCTGAGGCGAAAACAATGAGCCCGGCATTAGTTCACGGAGTGAGACCACGAAGAGAAGTTAGAAACACAGCGAGAGATCTTCAAAGATGTAATCAACGCGGACGCGCTCACGAGACGGAACACACGAGCTACACACTGGATGCGCGGTTTCCAGCTGCAGGAATGCAAATCCCACTGGCTCTCATAGCTGCCAGCCGTTGCGACTCCGAGAATCAGTTTGCCGCCTGAGTGGGCCTCGAAACCTCTGGCTCAAGTTGGCAGAGGCAGCTCTTCTTGCCGCTTCCGAGAAGCATGCCGCTGCCATTACGCATACTGTCACGCTTCGCTGCAAACACATCATCCCGAGAGCCAAAGGAAAGCCAGGGTGTAACAAGCGAACTTCTGAGAGTTTAATTGCCTTCGTTTCGTTAGCGGTGACTGTTCGCGCATAGGTTTGTGCATCGTACTGGTTCCAGACGAATCTTCCTAAGCAAGGGTGTATTGTAATATATATATATATATATTAGTATATATATATATATATATATATATATAATAATATATTATTCCATACACCCCTTTTGTGTGTGGTGTGTGTGCACATTGTAAATATCAATTTAATTTATGCCAACTGTTTTTCTCATGGCCTTATATCATTTGATTTCTCTTTTTCAACTAATAAAACTGGAACATTGTTGATTTAAAATTCCTAATATAAGGAAGTATTAATTTAAGAACAAATTAAGCGTAGAAAATTTTAAATGCATAGAATAAAAGTTTTGTTAAATAAAAGTTGAGTTTCTGATAAGTTAATTTGAACGCTCGTTACGGTTATACACACTCTTTCTAGTAATTTCACTTATAATTAGTGATTTAAAGGCCCAAAAATAAGTCATACAGAAATATACTCTTCCTGATTACGATATATGAAACCATCTAAACATTTCCGTCAGAATAGCTGAAATCGTTGTACATCAGCAATTGACATAATTTCGGTCACATGATCATTCAGTGTTGGGTTACGCATCGATAAAATGCTGGCTTTTTAAAGATCGTCTTCCACCACTTTTACGCTCATTTCGTGTCCTTCAATAGCAGGTTAACCTCCGCGTCCATGTGTTAGATCCTTCGAAGGATTCAACATAGTAGGAGACGAATGTTCATATCAAAGACATTCCTCGACTGAATTCTATGCATGGGAACCCTGCCGTGTGTTTAGTGGGAAGACGTCCTTGGTAGCATTAATGTCGATAAAGCACACACCAGAAAATGCTCTTCCACGATACACGCGGAAAGCAGGAGCCATCACTCGCAACAGCCATTATTCCTCTCGATTGGCAGATCGACGCGTATTTTAACGTCATGCCGCCCTGCATTATCCTCATTAGCTCTGATTCGCCTTTCTTAGTCGGCGCGCCCTCGATTCACCCTCAGACTCACGGGGGCTGGGCGGGCGTTTATGTAACCCGTACCTTTGGCCATGAGAGCGCTTACAATGCCCAAGAATGCATTACGCGGAGATTCGGGTAAGAAAAAGGTGAAGTTTACAAAGTGAGCCGCGACAATAGCGGACTAATGGTAATCAGAACAAAATTACATGACACACAGCTACTCGCGGAAATATAAAAAAATATGTTGTTGTAGGATTCGGAGTTCAGTAATGTTACCCTAGAAAAGGTTCTGTTGTTTTAGCAGTAATGTTTGATGACTGCTCCTTACAGCGACTTCGTTACGTATTACTGTATTACAGCAATCTATGTCGATTACAGCACCAATTAATCGATTTCTGTAGATAAGAGAGAGCAACTTACTCCCGTTTGCATTTAGATTGGTATCCCGTCTCGAGTCTTACAAAAAAAATTACGAATCTGCAGATGGTGATAATAAAACCCTCCGGGTTTGCACGTGATCAATTTGAGTTGCGAACCACACTTATTTTACCGATAAACATTAAAATGCATTGGTGTTTTGATTTTCATTGAACAGATGATAACAATTGAATCGATAACGAGTTGTGGGCTTCGTCGCACTTCGGGACGCGAGGCAGAGTGGTGGCTCGTTCTATGTTGGAGACGACCACGCCAGACGTCGCAGAAGTGACGGTTCATCGGGTATGGTCTGGGGTTCGGGCGGCGCGTTCAGCAAGAGCTACGGTGCTGATAGGGTCATAAACTGAGAACCTCGGACGAAAGCTGCGTGAAAGCTCGAAGCTCGGTAAGGTTACTAAGCGAAGGGCGGTGGAGGTTGAAGTGCATACTGAGCGGAGGACAGCGGGAGTTGAAAAGTGCGGACAGGCGCGAAAGGGGCTCGGTGAGAGCAAATTAACGTCGTAGCGAGAGGCGAAATGATAGCATAATTAGGAGAAAAGTAAGCGGCGTGGGAGCAAAGGGCAACGGAGCGGAGGGAGAGCTCGTAGCGAAGTGGACTATCCGAGTAACGGGCGGATGGTCAAAGGGCGATGGAGCGAAGGGCGTGGGAGCGAAGCGGCGGAGGGAGCGAAGGCGGGAGAGCGGAAGGGCGTGAGGGAGCGAAGGCGGAGGAGCGAAAGGCGGAGGAGCGAAAGGCGTTAGGCACTTGGCAAGCGAAGGTCTGATGAGACCTAAGAGTGAAAGAGTGAATGGTGCAGTGAAAGCGAAGCGGCATCGGCGAGCAATGGTGGATGAAGCAAGGGCGCAAAAAAAGCGAAAGGCGTTGGAGAAGGCCAGCGGGGGCGGAGGACGGCGTTGGGTGGAGGCGGCAGAGCGGAGGGCGGATGGGAGCAAGGGGGACGGATCGGAGGGCGTGCAGAGTGGTAGAGTGGCCGGGAGGTTGGAGAGCATCTGAAGAGGGGACAGTGGGAGAAAAGAACACTCATGTGAATTAAGGGCGAGAGCGGCGAGAAAGAGCGAGGTGGGAGGGCGCTAGGTGCGTACATGATGACGACGTGCTTGAGGGGCAGGCGAGAGCGGCGCGGGCGGACAGCGCGGCGGCGTAGCGGCGGACGTAAGCCTTTCCATTTTATATCACACGCGATCAATCACGGTACCGCGACGCCCTCTGCCAACCCATCGCCCAATCGATAAAGTGTTTCTGCTTCCTCACAGAGGACGCAGATTATAAAACATGCAAGCAGGTTAATTCAGACGCATAGATACAGAAAGGGGACAACTGGCCAGCGCGCCAATGTCAAGCGTATGCGTGGTATGTAACTTTCTTTACACGGTACGAAAAACTAAAGGAATTACGAATGATTTAAAAAAAAAATTACAATCAACCTTTTCTCTTGCATTTTGATAAAAAATTGAATACAACTTCCACAGAAAAACTAATACTTGCCGTTTAAACCTGCAATGCTGAAGCTATCCATAATATTTAAACAGTTTTTTTACAATTAATTATTCTTGTTTTGTAAAGCGTATATTAGCTGGTTCTTACAATAGTTTTGAACGGACTAAAAGTTATTTTTACCTGACGCTTTATGAACTGACTTTTTAAATTGATACCAAGATGTGTATAGTACAAATTTTTATATTAGTGGAAAAATGGTCTGGCAACATTTGTAAATTGACGGGTCCTAGACAAACCTCTATTCTACTAGATGCCTTGATCCGTTTTACCACAAGTCGCTTCCAACATGTCAACGACTAGAGTAAGAAAAATCAACCAAGTTTGTAGCCGGCGCCGCGTGCGAGGCGAAAAAAGATGTAAAGACGCGGTGGCACTTGCCGAGCGTTCACTTTGCACTTCGCGCAGCGACGGAAAGTTTTTCGCCGCCGCGCCGCTAGCGCCAGGTGCGAGGAGAGAGAAGCAGCCCGCACCTTGCGCTCCGTATCGTGTTGTGTCGTGGCTGTTTGTGGGCTGCGCCGCCGGCCGCGCGCAACGTGCATCGTTACGAGCGCGCCACTCATGAGCGCCCCGGGGGCGGAGTGGGAGTTCCCGGTCCATCCGAGCTTTAAAGTAGGCAGCTGCACCAGCGCATCTTCTGAAAAACTTTGGTTTATATCTTTCTCGAGGTCATGAGTTATCTAAACCATGTCAATCACTACGTTGTATATGAACTGAGAGATTCTCTCGTTGAAAGATTGCTTAAATTCTAATGGAGGTAAAATAATACCGACAAAATTAAGATGGAAAACAAGAACTCAAGTAGTTATTTTTTCTTAGAACAATATGTTAACTTTCCCCAAAACTGATTACAAACTCTTTTAACGATTATTAACAACATGATTTTTCTTCTGAGTTCAGTGTAGTCTAGTCATTAAGACCAGAAAAATATAAATGATAATTACAGAAATATCTGAAAAATTATTCCCGAATATTTTAAACCATTTCAAACGTTTCCATCGAGAGCACGGGTATGCCTAAGGTTCTCTATATAGAACGAGAAATCATTGAGGTGGTCTCTGGGCAACACTGATGCAACAACGGCGGCTCTGCCAGGCGGTTCCATGGTTGAGTCCCACGCTGGCTGGAGTTTCAAGCGTAAGCTACGCTACTATGCTCCAATGTCAACCGTGCTGTCTGGGGGAAGATCCTAGCTTCAGCATGGCCACCTAACTGATTTCTCCGGTTTTGCGCTTCTCCTATTAATTCATCAGGCGTATGCCACCGGTAATAACGTAACGAAAGAGCCACGGGATCCTGTCCGCAACGTTCTTTAACTAATTCTTGGATCCTTCCGTTTACTTCTCGACACCCACTTACACTCGCTATACACTACACCAGCCAACATGTGTGAACATCCGTCGGACACAATCTTGTCACATCTGTCGATGACTGGAGGTGTGATGTACTGGAGGGGGAACTCCCGCAGGCAGCAGACGTGCTAGGTCGGTGCCGGATTTGTTCCTTCCAGCGGAAAAGGAACACAGCCGAACAACACGCGTGCCTTCTTTCATGGAACTACAGTCCACATGCTTGTTGTCGAGCGCCGGAAACCACTTTAACTTCACTCGTTCTAGATTCACAGGTGGCCGACACCATTAGCGACTTCCCTCTTCGATCGCACGAAGCACTTACAGCATAAATCCGAACATGGCATCGCTAACCCAGCTGCTGGCACCCACAGGTCACACTCCTCGCCGCCGTCTCTCGTCTCTCATTCGCCCCTCTAAAACCAGCGAACCAGGACGGCTCGCTCCGCTCTTCCTGCAACTTACGACGGCGAACTTCCGACAGAGAAAAAAAGGCTGCGGTGCCGGCTCCTAGCCCGCCGTTCCGTCGCCCGTCCCCTCCCGCTTCCCCCTCCCCTTCCCGCGCCGCGACGACTCCGGCCACAAAAGTCGTCGACGGCAAGTCACATTACGCAAAATTAATTTTTGGAAGGTTCGGAATTCGCAAGGGTTTCCGTCGCCTGGCGGATGTTCGGAACACGCAGAGGCCGCAGTGGAGGGAGGAGAGAGCAAGCCAGAGCACAGCAGGGGTGGGAGGGGTGGAGGGAGGAGAGTGAGCATTAGAAATGGAGGGTTGAAGAATGAATGACGCCACTTGACGCAGTTGGGAACGAGTTAGAGGTAGAGAGAGGGCACAGTAAAAATAAAGAGGACGAGGAGGCAAGTGTGGGCGAATAGAGACCGTTACTATGGTAGGAAAGGAAAGGTGGAAAGAAAGAGTAAGTGGGAGTGGTAATCATGTTGAACCTGTACACAGAATAGAAGAAAACGGGTAAACATTTAGAGGATGAGCAGAATGCTGGACGACTGGGATGTATGGGTCAAATACGAAATGTACGGAAGGTGAGAAAGAGGGAAAGTAGTGTGTAGAGTGTTTTTAGCCGGCTGGAGAGGCAGGAAGTGTGCGTGAAGAATGCGTGACGGTCTGGGAGGGGGCAGGAGCAACTAAGGTCGGCACGTTGTGAGCAGGTAAGTCGAACGGACAGCAAGCAGGCTATCCGAGGGGCACCGGACGAACAGAGAGAAATATGCGAAACGTGTTTTCACAGAGAGAGAGAAGAGGACCAGGAGGCAGCCGACGGAGAGGGAGGAAAGAAGACGCAAGGAGGGATCGAGAGGAGTTTATCGGCAAGGAGCTATTCTGCAGCACGGTAGGGCAGAAGGGGAAGAGCAGTGAGGATTGCGGAGTAGCGGCGAATAGGAAACAGCAGGCACACAAGTGAGCGCGTACGGGCAAAAAAGGTCCTGAGGGTATGAAGGAGCGCGATAGCGAAAGAAACAAATGCGGGGAGGGTGGCGAGGGGGAGCAGGCGGATGAGGACGTGGAGTCCTAAGCGGAGTGGTAGGGAAGGCGGATGGCGGATGGGCGTTGGAGCGAGGGAGGGCAGTGTGGCGGGCGGGAGCGGAAGGATGGCGAAGAAGGACGGGCGCAGTGCCGCGCCCCTGACGCGCGGCCGGAAAAGGGCGGGCGCCGCTGGAATTCGGGGCGAAGTCGGCAGAGAGGTCATGGTGAAATGCCGCAGCCCGCAGCCGCTTCGCTGGTTATATTGTTCTTTATTTAATCATTTTTAGCGGATCGTCTCGGAAAGTGCGCATTTTCGCTTTGAGCATATGTCAAATACGAGCTGAGAGTTGAACTTGAATAATGACATAAAAACAGTTATTCTAAATAATTCTGAAAAGGTTCAAAATTCTGAATTGTTGGGGCGCAGCTAAAAAATGTCAATTAAGGAGAAATTGACCAAAGAGTAACAACGAGTTGGTAATTTATGGAAATTAATATTTAAAAATAACGTGTTTTTCTTTCTCATTTAACTATCTAGAAGTATATATAAAGTAAATTTGCACTATATCTCTACGTACCGCTAATATATACGGTTAAAATGTCACATTATTTATGAAATGAGAAAGAAGAGTGTTACACAACACGTACCGCCACCTAACACGTGATGAATTGTTAAATGTTAAACAGCAGAATCCATTTTACTTAAATATTCTACAAACAATATTTCAAAATTACAAGAAATAAAATGTAAAGTATCAGTGAAGGAAATAAATAGCTAAAAATTAAGGAAAGAACGCAGAAATTGTAGGCTTTCGCGTCCTGGAGTTGGAAACCGGCGGTCAGTAGCCGCGGCCTGGGCCTTCTTCAGAGCGTATACTGGACCAGTTAACCTACCATGGCCACATGGATGACCGAAACCGTCAGGCTGGACCGACCGACGCGGCTCATCCCGACAGCCAAGTATCATCCTATTCATAATGTCCGCAGCTGTTGCTCACATCGTAACGTTTTGAGGGCATCAATCTCACTCATGTGTTTAGAAGTATCATACCCTTTAGGTTTATTAAATAGATTCCTATCAATCATGTTTACTCGTATATTTTGCTTTCCGTCTTTTCCCCCAGAGGGGTAGCGAGGGGGGGGGAGCAAATGCAGCGCGCTCTTGCTCCGCGGAAAGCGCCATCCCGGGGGAGATTCCGAGCGCAGCGGCGCTCCGCTCCGCGCCGGGCCGTGAACGCAAGTGATGAGCACCGCGTGAGAACGGCTGCCTGCACGCGCGAGCAGCTGCGAGAGAGGACCTCGAGAGGGCCTCGTTTGGGTTTTTGTTGGGGGATGTTGCGCCGAGCCACCGACAACTTTCGAGGTTGACTTTGCCCTATTCAAAATGTGCCCATGCGTACGCGTCAAGTAGTATGTTACTTTGCTATTCCCGTTTCATGGCCGGAGGCTGAAAAACAAAGTAATGAATGAAAGTTCCACTTCTGTTTTCGCAATGCGAGCTCGTCGAATTCTAAACAAGAATTTCTGTGTAAAGCTGATTATTTTGAAGATTAAAGGAATAGAAAGAACTTTTACTTACATTTATACATAATAGAAGACATATTCAGCATGGCATTAAAACTCCAATTACTCGGATTCACTGAGATCGACCCCAATCAGGAAAATAAAATATCTGAGTAATAGAATAAATCTCAAAAAGGGTAATTTCTTAGAAGAGGGCAAAATGTGTTTCTACGTAATTACGTTTTTCTACGTAATTACGTGTTTCTACGTTTCTTCGTGTTTCTACGTAAATTAATATTACTGTATTAACAGTAATATTAATTTAATGACTACACATTCAAATATTGATTACATAATATCGCGCATCTGCTCGACAGTGAGCAACTGTACGTAACCACATTCAGGCTCTATCCAGTTCACTAGAAGATTTTGTCTGTAATTCACTAGTAGCGAATTAATTTCTAAACCGAAAAGAACGTACGGAGTAGTGTACTAACTTTTGAACAAAATCAACTCATTATTTTAATAAATAGTTGGAATTCTACCGTACATCTCTCGCTTACGACATGCAGGCGAAACAACCTTCGAAAATGACCTACCAGTTATCATTTCCTGACAATTCCATATCAAATTGATATTGAAATCAATTCCATAAGTCGATCTCCTATTCTTCCACATACGTAACGATACATGTAATGGATAAACTGTGAGTGAGACTCTAGTGATATTCCATGAAGGCGAATTAAGGAACAAATATCACGTGATATGCGCGAAAGCCCATGTCGTGTCGTTTAATAAATTCCCTACAATATAGCCAAAGTCGGATGTGGGTGAATGTTCCGGAATCTAATGAACTCTATGTACTCAAAGCACCATGTGAAACAATATGCGATCAGATTCACAACAAAATAAGCACATTAGTTAATTCGAGAATTCGTCTTATTAAAGGTGATTCATTTTTAAAATACTTGCTTCGAAGCCAAGCAGCAAATACACTACCTAACCCCATTAGTTACTCCTATCTATTGTGCTACAGTAACCACGGCTTATTATGAACAATGTATCAACTTCTGTGTCGGTCATCTGCGAATATGTCCAAGAGGATTTTTCGCCACTGACCACAGCATCACTGATGCAATGTGCGTCTCGAAGACAAATCATTTGGAACCAGTAGATGACGGTTGTTCAGCCACGAAGATGAGACACGAGACGAAAGTCGACGACGTTCGGTTTTGATTGATTAGCGATTCTGGGTGCGGTAACTGCTAAGGTCATTAGTCCCGTAAGAGTATTGCATATTTTCCACGCGCGATATGGCGGTGATCGAGAGATTGGCGGCGAGATTCGGCCCAGACCCCCGTTGACTCGCGGGGATTTTCTTCAACCAGGTATCTCTCACCAGCAGGGACAGGCTGTAAGTTCCCGATACTGGTCTCAGGATAAGTGTAATAGTTTAGAGCATGTGAGTGTAAGTGTAAGTTAGGGATGAGTATAGGACAAGGACTCGCTTTTAAAGAGTTCCACCATAATAGGCACACACCGCTTCTTCACCTTTGACTTCCAAAAAACTCCTTCAATTCGGCTAATCAAAAAGGAATCAATTCCTCAATACATATTCCATTAAAACGATGTGTACTTGTATTAACACAGAAAATCAAATATTTTGAATCGTGGCCAAGAAATGATCGAATCTGTTAGCTTCACAGCGGAAGCAGTAGTCGGGAATCTCGCTGCTAAAGAGAATTCCACAGAGTAATGTGCGCGTTAGCCTTGACCCTGTCCACAAAAAGCACTCGTGAGGACATTCGCGTGAGGTGGGGCAGGCGGAGAGAGGCGGGGCGCTGAAGAGCGGATAGCAATTGGGCGGCGGGGGAGGGGGCTGGAGAAGCGGCAAGGGTGGGTCGGGACCAGGCGGAATGGAGCGCTGAGAAAGCGGAAGCGTGAGGGGCTGAGGGGGCGGGGCAGGTCAGGCAGCAGGCGCCGGCGGGCTGAGAGGCGAGGGGGTGGAGGGGAGAGTACAAGGGCGAAGATTGGTACGAAGGCAGAGCAAGGCGAGGATGGTGCAATGAGGGTGCGGGCAAGGGGGAGGCGGGCGGAGTGCGGGCGAGGCGGGGCGAGGCGGGCGAGGGCGGGGCGAGGGCGGGGCGAGGGCGGGGCGAGGGCGGCGAGAGGACTGGGGCGAAGGCGGGCGAGGGACGGGCGAGGGACGGCGCGAGGGCGGGCGAGGGCGGTGGCGACGGGCGTTGAGCAGCGGGGTGGAGGCGGGGCGGGGGGGCGGGCGAGGCAGGGGCGGGCGGGGCGAGGGCGGGCGGGGCGGGCGCGAGGGCGGGCGATGGGCGTGGCGAGGCGAGGCGTGGCAAGGCGGCGCGAAGCGGAGCTAGGGCGCTCAAAGCGGGGCCGGGGTCGGGCGGGCTAAGGCCCGAGTCGCAAGGTTGGCGTCGTTCCAGGAAGCGTGGAGCTGCCAACAGGGGGTCGCCCGCGGCGTTTCCGCTGCCGGAAGACTGTTCAACTCCCTGACATCGTTCATGCGACTCCTAGACTAAAGAGAAGCATTCTTTGGTGCATTTTTAGAGATGATAACCAACTCACTTGTGGGGAGTTTTAGCTGCGGTGTGTGCCTCGCGTTTGCCTCACTTCACCCCAACTTCTTACTTCATCCAAACGTCCAATGAATCATCATGATTTGAGAAAATTAATTTTCTAACAATTTCCATTCAATTAACTAATTATTAATATATTGTATTTAACGCGAACTATTAGTTTCTATGTTGACCTGATCTTAAAGAAAATAGTTATATACATTTCGTCATTTTATGCCTCTGAATTCTGGTAAAATGAGTCCACAATTTCCCAGAATTCATTTTACGTTAATACAGTAAGTTATATCGCAATTTGTTTTCATGTCGATAACTAGATGACAGTGATTACAATTTGGAAGCTGCCAGTTCCTCAAATTGGTTCATGTTCTTAATGGCTAGTAGAAATGAAACATTGATTCATTTACAAGATACATCTCTCATTTTATTTTGCCTTAAGAAATAGTGTAGCAGACTTATGAAGAAAGTATTTAAATGTAATGTGCAAGCAAGAAAATCGATCTTTTGCTCAAAACAATAAAAAAAGCCCATTTGTTGTTGTTTTGTTCAAGCATATGAAGAGTGTGCTTAAGGAACCCGTAATCTTCAACATGACCAAGATCAAAACGAACAACATTATACAAAACAGTTTTAAGTCATGCACATACACAGTTATCCTGAATAAAAGAAACATTGGTTGTATTTTCCTTATGCCATCATAGAAGATCGGAACATACGTATTTCATTTCACAGGGATCGTCACCACTCAGGTCCCGCATGATACGTCAATAAAATCACATTATTCGACCTAATATTCAAAAGAACAATCTTTTTAGTAAAATAAATTTCAATTTTATGTATTTATAATATTTATCATCTTAATGTTTCCTCACTTTTTGAAATTATTGACTACAGCAGCAGGCACACCATCAACAAAGTAACGAAAAAGTAAGCGTTATAGTTAGTTTTCATTTGTGATGTTCCTATAGATAAGAAAATACCACAAGAATAAGAAAAATCAAAAGCGGGCATCGCAACACGATTATACAATTTCATATTTTCACACACGCGCTAGTCCACACTTTTCTGGATGGCAAGGAAAAGAGAAACTCTGAGGCGAAACAATGAGCCGGCATTAGTCAAAGCCAAAGAGAAGTTAGAAACACAGCGGGAGATCTTCAAGATGTAATCAACGCGGACGCGCTCACCGGGACCGGGAACACACGAGCTACACACTGGTATGCGCGGTTTCCAGCTGCAGGAATGCAAACCCACTGGCTCTCATAGCTGCCGGCCGTTGCGATCTCCGGAGAATCAGTTTGCCGCTGAGTGGCCTCGAACTCTGGGCCTCAAAGTTGGCAGAGGAGCTTTCTGCCGCTTCAGAGCACACGTTACGCATCTGCACGCTTCGCTGCAAACACATCGTCCCCAGAGCAAGGAAAGCCAGGGTGTAACAAGCGACTTCTGAGAGTTTTAATTGCCTTCGTTTCGTTAGCGGTGACTGTTGGCCATAGGTTGTGCATCGTACTGTTCCAGACAATACTTCCTAAGCAAAGGGGTGTATGTAATATATATATATATATATATATATATATATATATATATATATTATATACACCCCTTTTGTGTGTGTGTGTGTGTGTGCGCGTGTGTGTGTACACATGTAAAATATCAATTTATTTATGCCACTGTTTGTTCCCATGGCCTTAATCATTTGATTTCTCTTTTCAACTAATAAAACTGGAACATTTTTATTTAAATTCCTAATATAAGAAAACGTATATAATTTGAAGAAAATAAGGTAGAAATTTAAATGAACAATAAAAGTTTTTGTTAAATGAAGAGTTGAGTTTCTGATAGTTAATTTGACGCCTCGTTACGGTTATACACAACTCTTTCTTGTAATTTCATTATAGATTAGTGATTAAAGCAGCAAAAAGTAAGTCATACAGTAATATATCTTCTGATACTATATGAACAACTAAACATTTCCGTTCAAGAATAGCTTGAAACATGTGTACATCAACAATTGACATCATTGCGGTCACATATTCAGTCATTGGGTTACGCATCGAATAATCTGGCTTTTTAAAGATCGTCTCCACACTTTTACCTCATTTCGTGTCTTCAAATAGCAGGTAATCCTCCGGTCCATGTGTTAGATCCTTCGAAGGATTCAACATAGTAGGAAGAACGAAGTTTCATATCAAGAACATTCCTCGACTGAATTCCTATGCATATGACTCGTGTGTTTAGTGGAGACGTCCTTTGGACATTAATGCCGATAAGCACACACCCAGAAATGATTCCACGATACACGCGGAAGCAGGAGCCACACCCAACAGCCATTAATACCTCGATTGGCAAGATCGACGCGTATTTTAACGTCATGCCGCCCTGCATTAATCCTCATTAGCTCTGATCGCCTCTTTCTTATCGGCGCCGCCCTCGATCCACCCTCAGATTGACAGGGGCTTGGACGGGCGGTTAATTACTCGTAACCTTTGGCCATGAGAGCGCTTACAATGCCCCAAGAATGCATTACGCGGAGATTCGGGTAAGAAAAGGGAAGTTACAAAGTGAAGGCGACAATAGTGACTAATGGTAATCAGAAAAAAATTAATGAAAAGTACTCGGAAATAATAAAAAATTCTGTGGTTGTAGGATTTCGGAGTTCAGTAATGTTACCTAGAAAAGGTTCTGTGTTTTAGCAGTAATGTGCGATGACTGCTCCTTACAGGACGTCGTACGTTTACTGGTATTACAGCAATATGTCGATTACAGCAACAATTGTCGATTCCTGTAGATAAGAGAGAGCAACTACTCCCTGTTTGCATTAAGATTATCCCGTCTACGAGTTTCAAGAAAAAAAATATACAATCAGCGAGGTGATAATAAAAACCCTCCGGGTGTGCAACGTGATCAATTTGAGTTGTGAACACACTTATTTATACATTAACATTAAAATGCGTGGTGTTTGATTTTCATTGAACATGATGATAACAATTGAATATGCGAGTTGTTGGCGTCGCACTTCGGGACGCGAGGCAGAGTGGGTGGTCGTAGCGGAGCAGCCAGAGACGCGCAGAGTGACGGCCAGTGGAGGTCTGGGGCGGGCGGCGCGCAGGCAAGAGCAAACGGTGCGAAGGGGGCAAAACGAGAAAAAGCCTGCGGAAGCGAAGGGCCTCGTGAAAGGTACCAAATGCGAAGGGCGGTGGGAGTGAAGGGCAACTGAGCGGAGGACAGCGGGAGTGAAGTGCGACAGGGCGAAGGGCGGTGAGAGCAAATTACGTCGTAGCGAAGGGCGAATGAAGCAAAGGACGAAAGAGAGAAGGGCGGTGGAAGCAAAGGGCAACGGAGCGGAGGGAGCTCGGAGCGAAGGATATCGCGAGGTAAGGGCGGATGGTGCAAAGGGCGATGGGAGCGAAGGGCGGAGGGAGCGAAGGGCGGAGGGAGCGAAGGGCGGAGGGAGCGAAGGGCGGAGGGAGCGAAAGGCGGAGGAAGCGAAGGGCGTAGGGCATTGCGAGCGAAGGATGGACCAAAGAGTGAAAGAGTGAAGGGCAGTGAAAGCGAAGGGCATCGCGAGCGAATGGTGGATGAAGCAAAGGGCGAAAAAGCGAAAGGCGGTTGGAGGGAAGGCAGCGGGGCGGAGGACGGCGTGGGTGGAGGGCGGCAGAGCGGAGGGCGATGGGAGCCAAGGGCGATGGATCGGAGGGCAATGAGAGGGTAGAGTGGCCGGAGAGGTTGGAGGAGCATCTGAAGAGGGGACAGTGGAGAAAAGACACACATGTGAATAGGGTGAGAGCGGCGACAAAGAGCGAGGTAGGGAGAGCGCAGGGCGCACATGATGACGAGGCTGAGGGCAAGGCGAGAGGCGGCGGGGCGGACAGCGCGGCCGGTCAGCGGCGGGACGAAGCCTTCCATTAATCACACGCGGATCAATCACGGTACCCGGCCACGCCCTCTGCCAGCCCCATCGCCCAAGCGATCAAAGTGTTTCTGCTCACAGGACGAGATTATAAAACAGCAAGGCAGGTTAATTCAGAGCATCAAGAACGAAAGGACACTGGCCAGCGCGCCAATGGTCAAGAGTACACGTGGTATGTACTTCAACATGGTACGAAAAACGATAGGATTTACGAAGATTTAAAAAAAAATACAATCACCTATTCTCTCATTTTGATTAAAAAATTGAATACAACTTTCACAGAACAATAATACGTGCAGTTAAACCTGCAATGCTGAATATCCGTAATATTTAAACAGTTCTACAATGAATTATTCTTGTTTTGAAAGCGTATGTAGTTGTTCTACAATACTTCTGGACGGACTAAATGTTCTTTTTAAACTGACGCTTTTTAATGACAATTTCTATGAGGAATTCAATTGTAACAGCAATATGGTACAGAACGAATTTTTTATATTAGTGGAAAAATGGTCTGCAACATTTTAATTGACGGTCCTAGAGAACTTCTATTCTACTAGATGCCTTGATCCGGTTTACCACAAGTCGCTTCCCAACAGTCAACGACTAGAGTAAAAAAAATCAACCAAGTTTGTAGCCGGCGCCGCGTGCGAGGCGAAAAGAGATGTAAGCGCGTGGCACTTGCCGACGGCACTTTTCACTTCGCGCAGCGACGAAAGTTTTTCGCCGCCGCCGCCGCAGCGCCAGGTGCGAGGAGGAGAGAGCAGCCCGCACCTGCTCCGTTGTCGCCGCCGTTGTGTTGTCGGCGTGGGCTGTTTGTGGGCCGCCGCCGCCGCCGCAACGTGCGTTACGAGCGGCGCGGCACTCAGAGCGCTCCGGGGGCGGGGTAGGAGTTCCCGGTCCATCGCAGCTTTAAAAGGCAGCTCACTGCATCTTCTTGAAAACTATTGGTTTGTATCTGTTCTCGAGGTCATGATTATCTAAACCATGTCAATCACTACGTTGTAATAAACCTAGAGATTCCTCGTTGAAATTGCTAATTTAATGAAAGGTAAATAATACCAACAAAATAAGATGGAAAACAAGTAATCAAGAGTTAATTTTTTCTTAAACAATAGTAAACTTTCCAAAAACTGATTAAAACTCTTTTACGCTTATTAACAACCATACTTTTCTTCTGATTTCAACAAAGACTAGTCATTCAAGCAGAAAAATAAAAATTACAGAAATATCTGAAAATATTCCAATATTTTACGACCATCTCAACGTTTCCATTCAGAAGAGCAGTGGTTGCCTAGGTTCTTATATAGAACGAGAAATCGGTTGAGGTGTCTCTAGGCAACAACTGATGCAACAACGGCGGCTCTGGCCGGGCGGTTCCATGGTTCGAGTCCCAACGCTGCTGGATTTTCAGCGCAAGCTCCGTAACTAGCTCCATTTCAACCGTGCTGTCTGAGAAAGAATCCTAGCTTACAGCAGCACCTAACTGATTTCTCCGGTTTTGGCTTCTCCTATTAATATCAGGCGTACGACAGGGTAGTAACGTAACAAACGAGCCACGGATCCTGTGTGCAATGTTTCCTTATGTATTCTTGATCCTTCGTCCCCTTTTACACACCCACTTACACTCGCATACACTACACTACCACATATGTGTGAACATCCGTCGGGAGCATAGAACTTCTCCCATCTGGTCCAGTGACTGGAAGGCGGATGTACCTGGAGGGGGAAACCCATAGGCAGACGTGTAGGTCAGTACCGGATTTGTCCTTCCAGCGGAAAAGGAACACCGCCAACATACGGGTGCACTTCTCTTATGGAACTACAGTCCACAGCTGTTGTCGAGCCCGGAAGCACTTAAAATATTCACTCGTCTATATTCACGGTGGCGACACCATTAGCGACTTACCTCTTCGTCGCACGAAGCAACTACACATAAATCCGCAGATGCAGTCGCTAACCCAGCTGCTGGCACACAGGTCACACTTCCTCGCCGCCGCCTCTCGTCTCTCATTCGCCCCCTCTAAACCAGCGACCAGGGACGGCTCGCTCCGTCTCCTGCAATTACGGCGGCGAACTTCGCGACAAGAGAAATAAAGCTGCGGTGCCGCTCCTCGCCCGCGTTCGTCGCCCCTCCCTCCCCGTTCCCCCCCTCTCCCCGCGCCGCGACGACTCCGCCGCACAAAAAGTCGCGCGCAAGTCACATTACGCAAAATTAATTTTTGAAGGACGGAATTCGCAGGGTTCCGCGCCTGCGGATGTCGGACACGGCAGGAGC
>BOPP01000113.1:1172185-1262131 GCA_017312745.1 Gryllus bimaculatus | reverse complement strand
GGTAGGGAGCATTAGAAATGGAGGTGGGTTGAAGATGAATGAGACCCACTTGACGCAGTTGGGTGGAGGATGGTAGAGAGATGGCAAAGAAAAAATAAAAGAGGACGAGAGGCAAGTGTGGGCGAATAGAGACCGTTACTATGGTAGGAAAGGAACAGGTGGAGAAAGAGTAAGTGGGAGTGGGTAATCATGTTGAACCTGTACACAGAATAGAAGAAAACGGGTAAAACATTTTAGAGGAATGAGCAGAATGCGGACGACCTGGGATGTATGGGTCAAATACGAAATGTAACGAAGGTTGAGAAAAGAGGGAAAAGAGTGTGTAGAGTGTTTCAGCCGGCTGGGAGGTGGCGGGAAATGTGAGAGGATGCCGTGACGGCGGGACGGGTGCAACTGAGGTCGGCGACGTGTGAGCAGGATAAGTTGGGAACGGACAGAAAGCAGGCTTACCGAGGGGCACCGGCACGAACAGGAGGGAAATATGCGAAACGTGTTCACAAGGAGAGGGCAAGAGGACCAGGAGGCAGCCGACGGGAGGGGAGGAAAGAAGCGCAAGGAGGGGATGAGAGGAGTATCGGCAAGGAGTATTCTGAAGCAGGAGGGCGAGAAGGGGAAGAGAGAGTGGATGCGGGAGTAGCGGCGAGGAGGAAACAGGGCCAAAAGTGAGGCATACGGGCGAAAAAGGGTCGAGGGTACGAAGTGGGCGAACGGGCGATGAGCGAAAGATAAAAAGGCGTGAGGGGGGGGGCAGGCGAAGAGAAGTGAGCCTAAGGGAGTGGTAGGGAAGGCGGAATGACGGTGGGCGTGTGGAGCGAGGAGGGCTAGTGGTGGGCGGCCGGGCGAGGAGGCGGAGAAGACGGCGAGTGCCGCGCCGCCTGACGCGCGGCCGGGAAAAGGGGCGGGCGCCGCTGGAATTCGGCGAGTCAGGCAGCAAGACAGGCGTCAGGTGAAATGCCGCAGCCCGCCAGCCGCCTTCGCTGTTATATTGTTCTTTATTTAATCATTTTAGGCGGATCGTCTCAGAAGTGCGCCTTTTTCGCTTGAGAAGTCAAAACGAGTGGAGTGAACTTGAAAATTGACAATAAAAACAGTATTTCTAATAATCTGAAAGTCAAAAATTTGTCTGAAAAGTTTTTAGTGGCGAGTAAAAAAAAATGTCAAATTAAGGGAATTGCAAAAGATAGTAACAGGCGAGTTGTATTTAGGAATTAATAATTTAAAAAATACTGTGATTTTCTTCTCATTAACTTCAGGAAGTTTATAAGTAAATTCACAATCTCTACGTACCGTAATATATACGGTAAAATGTTCACATTTATTGAAATTGAGAAAAAGAGTGTACACAACACTTACGCCAACTAAACACGTGATGAACTGTTAAAATTGAAACAGCAGAATTCATGTTACTTAAAAAAATCTAAAAACATATTTCAAAATTACCAAGGAAATGAGTTAAAGTATCAGTGAAGGAAATAAATCGCTAAAAATGAGAAAGAACGCACAAATTGTAGGTTCCGCGGCCGATTGGAAACCGCTGTCAGTAAACCGCGGCGCTGAGCCTTCTCAGAGCTATACTGACCAGTAAGCTACCATGGCCACATGATGACCGAAAACGTCAGCTGGCACCGGAACCGACGCGGTTCATCCCCGGACAGCCAAGGTATCATCCTATTCATATGTCCGAGCTGGTTGTCACATCGTGACTTTTGAGGGCATCAATCGTCACTCATGTTGTTTAGAAGTATATACCCTTTACGTTTAATTAATATCATCCTATCAATCATCTTACGCGTATTTTGCTTTCCGTCTTTTTCCCCAACTTTCATGAATGCCACAATAATCTTGCGACGCCAAAATTTATTTCAATGCTTATAGTTTTTTTAATTACCTCTATAATATTCCGCAGTTCAATGATACAGAGATTAAAGAAACAGAAATTAATAGAAGTTAACGAAGAACGAAACGCACCCCTGTTCGAATTTTGTCTCCGAAGAACGAGCCTCTTCCCCTCGATAGGCCCTTGGACTGAAGGCGCCGTCTCATTTTCCCAGGTATTCGAAAAGTGCAAAAAAAAGGGCACCTTACGGGGCGCGAGAGGGCAGAGCGCGGTCACCGTGCGGTGGAAACGGCGGCGCGGAAACAGGATCGGGGCGTTGAGCGAGAGGTTGAGTGAGGCGTGTGAGACAAGGCGGAAGTGGAACGGGGGCGGGGCGAGGTGGAGTGGCTGGAGTTGGAGGGGGCTCAGTGCATCGGCGGAGAGAGCGCGGGCGCAGTGGATGAGCGGGGTGCGGGCGGAGCGAGGAGGCGATGAGTGCGAGCGAAGCGAGGGCGGAGTGGCGGGCGGAAGAAGTAGGGCGGAGCCGGGGGTTGGGAGCGGGGGGAGGCTGAGTGGGGACGGGCGGAGCGGTGAAGATTAAAGGGTGGAATAGGAAGGCGATTAACGTTAGGAGTGACGTGTAGGAAAGGGTTGAAGGCGCAGGTGATAATGGGAAAGAGGATAGAAATGAGGGTGAAAGTAGCGGTAAAGGAGTGGCTGTTTTCCAGCGCGAGATCGGTGATGATGGGAGAATAGGTGGCGATGAGGGAGAGAGGGTGACAATGGGGAAAATAATGATTATAGCGGAGGGATGGTGATGTTGCAAGGTGAAGTGGTGTAAAGGAGTGTGCAAGAGGGAGTTGACAACAAGGTCGATTAGCATAAGATGTTGAACCTTGCGCTTTATCAGGTGGAGATGCGGTGGGCTTAGTGATGGTGGTAAATGTACTACGATAGAAACGGTAGAGACGGTAATGGCGATGAGTTGGCAAACAGCGGAAGTAAAACATACGAAATGGCAATGATGTAATGCTATGAGCTTTACGAACCACTCCTGTATAGTTCATGGAATATTAACAACATTGAAAAGACAAAAAAGATAACGAAGAGAAACGTTGACACACGATGGAAATGGGAAGCAAAGTTCCTACTGTGTTCAGGAGAAGCATGTACCATCGCCCAACAGTGAATACTGGTGACAATTGTTAGAGACAACTATAGCTAAAGCAAGAAAACTTAAAAAAAAACCTCGCGCCAAAACAAGTATCGCGCGTGTGTACAAAGCCAGAGAAAAATCTGAAGGAGCTGCTTTGGCAACGGTGACGGTGACACGAAGTAGAGCCTTCGCGTCGTCACCGCCGCCTCCGCCTCGCTCCTGCCGGAACCGGGAACCGGGTCGGCGACCAGTTACATTTTCTGGGGAGAGAAGACGGTGGCTGAGGAGGGGACGTTATTTTCTCGGTGTTTTTGCGTCGAATGCGCCGGCCTGGCAAGGCAGGGGGCGGATAGGAGATTGGGCGATACCTCAGAGAAGATTCCAGCGACGGGAAACGGACAAGGAGAGCGGCATTCCCAGGCAGGTAAGGATGCGAAAAGAAAATCACCCAGTACACTGTAGTTGGGTATAGAGACCGAAACGAAGCAACCGCGAAGGTATAAGTAGTAAACAAAAGCAGTACTTGAGAACCAAAAAATAAGATTCATCATCGAACGCAGGACCTGTAAGCAGGAGGCATGTCATTTATCAATCACTATATCGCATGACTAGCTTGTGGTCAAATACTTTTTACCCACCTTTATTTTCTTGTATCTGTTCCTAATTTTAAGCACAATTCTTATTTTATCTTTATTGCTATTTTCGTCTTCTTAGATTTTTGAAGCTATTAATTTGCAGACATGTGCATAAGAATTGTTCAGAAGCACTAGCCAAGAAATTCGGGCCACTCGTCAGCAAAGCTGATCACAGAAGATGTACAACCTTTTGAACGGAACAAAGTTTCTGCAGAGAGCGATCGGAAAAAGTGTATCGAAGTACTGCGTAACTCGATGTAGGGGGTTAACCCCAGCAGTGAAGGACAGCCCGCTGCAGTTGTTCATTACAGCAACGAAGCGAATTAGCGCGCGAGCGAAAGAGCGGCGACGCCAGACCAACGCGACGTGAGAGGCTGCACAGCGGAGAGTAGCAGACGAGAGCGCCAGAGGAAGCTGATGAACAGAGACGACGAATGAAGGGAGGCAGGAAATAAGCAGCAGGAAGCCGCGTCGCAGGTGGAGTTTTGCTGACAAGTGACGCATAGCGGTTCGCAGGTAAGCAACAATAAAAGCCCGTGTGCACAGGATGTGCTGGGCTTCGCGCACCCAGCACTGCGAAGTATAAGCGTGAGCGCAGACGTTGGGCGTGGTTGCATGCGAGAGACAGCGAGGAGCACGCAACCTAAAATAAGAAAAGTGAGGCGTTAACGTCCATAAGAAGGTTGATTGAGGTTCGGGGCCTAACTAAGGAAGTATAGTTCATTAGTCTATGGTAGGGTAGAAATGATGGGGTAGAAATCAAGGGAGAGGGCAAGGCGGAGAATGGCAGATGGCGATGTCGGTCAGGTGGTGAGGACGGGCGTGTTGGTGAACGGAAGCGTGCGACTGGGAGCGTGCAAACACGAACGATGGCGAAAGGTAAAAAAGAGATTGCAGGTAACAGGAACGA
The DNA here is from genome assembly GCA_017312745.1 of Gryllus bimaculatus. Lineage (NCBI taxonomy): Eukaryota > Metazoa > Arthropoda > Insecta > Orthoptera > Gryllidae > Gryllus > Gryllus bimaculatus. Next base: position 1,257,614 of record BOPP01000113.1, on the reverse strand, counting down.
CACAAGAGTCAGCGCTGTGCTGCAAGAAAAGAGCATTGGACAGTCACCAGCGGGAGGTCGTTGCGGAGATGTGACGTCGGTCAGAGGGCATCGGGAGGCGGATGACAGAGATGGCGAAGAGTGACACAAGGGGAACAGCGTGTAGTGTCGGCCGGTCAACTGCTAAGAGGGGCAGGCGCCGGAGAAGGCTGCCTGTGGCGGCGCGCAGCGACGGGCAGCAGCGGGCAGTGACGGGCAGCGGCGAGCGACGTCGGGCGGCGACGGGCTGCAGCGGTTGGCGGCGGGCAGCAGTAGGCAGTGACGAGACAGTGGCGAGCGACGTCGTACGACGTCGGGCGGCGAGGAGCAGAGACGTGCAGAGGCGGGCGGCGGGGGCGGGCAGCAGTGCGAACGGTGGCGAGCGGCAGCGGAAGGCGGCGGGCAGTTGCGGACAGCGGCGAGCGACGTCGGACGGTGTCGGGCAGCGACGGGTGGAGGCGGACGGTGGCGGCGGTGGACGACGGCGGGCGGCAGCGGGTGGCGGCGGGCAGCGACAGGCAGCGGCGGGCGGAGGCGAGCAGTGGTGGGTGGCTGTGTCAGGGGGCGGCGAGGGCCGCGGGCGGCGGTGTGCTGACAGGCAGCAGGGGCGGCGTGGCCGGCGCCGGGCGCGGCTCCCAATTGGAGCGTAAATTGGCGCAATTAACGGGGGCGCAATCCGCGCGGGCGCCCTCCAGAGGGGCCGACTTGGCACTTGGCGCGCGCGTTTTGAGCCCCCCCCCCGCACGGGGTGCGCATGTTGCCGAGGCGGACGTGCGGTGTGGGCGTTCCACCTCATCTTGCATTCTACTCTTACTTGTTTAGGAGCACATACTACAAAGAGTTATAGATTTCTGTGGGTCCATGAAGGTATGCACTATACTTTAATTATTTTAATATAATACATTAATATAATAATGTATTATACATATATAATACATTAATAATTTATTATTAATGGATTTACATATGTCTACAAAAAAATATTTTGTGACTGAAATAAAATGATTTATATTATTTGCATTTAGCAATTAGTCAATGTTAATACCAACAAAGTGATATATTTAGCCCTATCTGATTAGTGTTCGGTCTCTATATTTATTTTAATACACAGAAGTATTTATGAAGTCTCCATAGATGAAAGATGTAAACCCAACAACGAATGCATTGTTTAAAAATGATTTTTCCTGGGTGCTAAATACAAAAATAAGGACATTGCATAACTAAGCCTTTCGTTTCAAAATTATATGTTTTAATGAAAATTATAAGATACGAACTTATTCTCACCCCATTTTATGAGTTATTATTCGTTTTAGTCTCATTATTAAACTTATCATTTGTGCATTTACTTCGAAAACAAAGTAAATCTAGTAGTCTAATGCTGCACATGTCCAGCATATAAATTAACCTTAAACCTAAATGACTTGTACACAGTTTTCCTTTTGTTTCTTCACAGCTATCGCAATCGAAATTCGTTCGCTAATAAAAAGCACTGGGTCGATTGACCTGTCCTCTATTGCATGATTGCCATTACTGCGAACGACGCGAAACCAAATTTAGATCGTTGGATTTCAATAATTCCATCATTTTTCGAGTCACTAAATAACATAACATAGCTTTCCTCAAACAGTTCCCTTACTTTAATGCTTTGTATCGACCGTGAGGATGCGACATCGTTGTCGATATTTTAATCATCGATTGAGTAAAGCCAATGTTTTTAATATCAGTGATTTGTACATGATGTTTTCGTCATCAATGTCTTGTTTGTGAATAAAAAAGATTCATAATAACAATTTTGTAAAACGAAAAATATATAGTAATAGCTGAAGGTGCCACTGTCAGTTAATGTGTTCGAACTAAGCGAATGCTGTTTATATCACGCTCATCGAGCAATCTCTCCCTCGATACACGACCCGATGCTCTGGTATTTTCATTATTTGTTTAGTTTTCTATATATATTATAAATATGTGAACATGGCCTCTGTTCAATTAATTTTCCTTAAAGATTACTAAATGTATTAAAAAAAACATGGATGGTTCAATTAATTTTCCTTAAAGATTACTAAATGTATTAAAAAAAACATGGATGGTTTGGGGGCGACATTATTAACATCGCATTTAGAGCATTGATGTTTTCAAGCATCGATGTTTTGCCCTCGCTGTCCCATCACTAATGAGCCAGCGGCTGGTTCCGCGAGTCGAGGAGGCCGTGGGTACCCCAGCTCGCGGCCGCTCGTAAAAACGCCTCCAAAATAAATATTGACCAACGCGCAACGCGCCGCGCTGCAAGCACCTCTGCCCTGATTGATTTCGGCAAACAGCTCAACAGGTCACGAGCCGCGTCAACAACTCTCTTCCGTCTGCAAACACGCGACTCGCAATTCCCCGGCTCCAAGGGCCAACGGGAGCGACTTTTTTATTTGATGCAAATATACACAGGATGTATCAAAATTCAACCGCGAAATTTCGGCCAGAAGCCATAACAAAGACAAGAATACATGACTGGTTAGTGTAAATACATAAATCATAAGAAAATTTAAATAAGCATAATATAGTAACTGAATATATTAAAAAAATAATCATATTTCTGCATATATTTTAAGGAACAATATTAATTTACAATTTTGATTCTAGGTTTGACATTATCGACCCGGAAAAACTAAGTTGTGGAGTTGTCGCAAAATGTATTTTACCATGGAGGACACACATATGATGTTTTCAGAGAAGTTTGTGATAAATCATCTTTCCGTTGACAGTACGCATTGGAGTAGCCACAACGAACATTTCATAAGTATGGAAAACGTTTCCCAGTTCTAGATTCAGACATGTTTAGTAAAAGAGTGTTTGGAGTGCATTAAGGTTACGTACAAGTCCGAAAGCTATTTGTACTCAATGCATGCGGTATGTACCAAGCAAAACCGGATAATCCTTACACTAGCATGCATTTTACAACGCATATTCTAATGGATTTTGTTCTCTTCTCTAATGTGAGGAGATTATATCTCATCGAGTTTCGACACATTCTATATTTAACAGTATCGCGAACTTTTTATGGCCCCTTGGCTTTTTATCGATACTCGAACGGCAGCTGTGTCCAAAAGTATACACAATGCAATTTCACGAGATCGCTGAAGTGGAAGTAAATGGCTGTATTAAAGGCCAGCATTCAACTCTTCACAAAACGATTGGTCACCTACTTTTGGAACTTCCATAGCGGAGAGGATTTACGCGAGGCCACCACACTAATGGTGTTGCCAATGGTGGAAAACTATTAGACGAATTAAAAAAAGGCTCCCAAATAGAATTTCACGACCCAGTTCACATAGTAATTCCACTGTTATCTTTACAACTGGAACTACGTACGCCTGATATGTGTGCAGCGATGCGGCAGATAACGCCATTTGGTAATAGTAACCACAATGTTCCACAGCGATGAACGCTGTAGTTGGATGGTATTAAACAAACTAATTGAAATGTCGAAGTTAATTGTAAGAACATAGTATAACTTGAAATGACATAATCAGGTATTGCGGCCAACAATACTAACGACTACATTATCTACATTGCAGTTTCTGCATCGAAAATTCTAAATTTCAAAGTGTCTTTTGTACATATTAGCTTTCTTTTTTTTTTGATAAATTATATAATATTATATATCAGCATTCGTTTTATGAAACTAATATCAGCTTTCGTTTTATGAAACAGATGGTCGATTAATAATAGTTAATTATCAATGTTTTAACGTTACTATCAACTATTAACTAAACTTTTAGACAACTGAAGGTTTTAAACATATACGGGAAAACCTTGGAGGAGTCGTTGATACGAGGTGAAATCTCAAGTGTGAACAAGAAGAATGCAAGTAACATATTATCCTCTTTTACTACCTCGTGTTCTCAGTAGATCTCTTCCCGAGAACAGTTTATGTCACTGAGCCGTCTGTCACTCCAGCTGTTTCAGTCTTGGGCTGATGACAAATGTGGCGTCATACGGGTGTAATCGAACACAGACGAGAGTGGTTTGTAAAACAGAAGATTTATAAACAATCTAGACCGTAGTCTTAATTTAACAACTACCCTGCTCACAATAATCTAAATAAATAGACCCACTACAAGGAGAGATAATTTAAGAACGGCTACCACACCGCAACATACCACCGATGTTCCCTGTATCAAGCCGTTCTACTTTGAGACCATCTACGCGTCTCGCAAGTCACGACAATGAATTGCCGGCTCCTCGCCCTAGTGCACCTCCACGCAGACACGCGCATCACCTGTCGCCGACGCCACTAGAACAAGAAGACTGGGGTATTGTTCTCCTGACCTTATATAGGCCCTTTTGGCGCTACCCGTCACCCTTATCGCCACCACCCCAAACCCGCTCTGGGCCCCCTACGTCCACGGAAAGTCCCAGAGCGTCATCACTCCGCCCTTTGTTTAACATCCGGCGATGCTCGTCGATTTCCACGTGGTTGTCTGTTTTGAGCGTGGAACGCTACCCAAAGCGGGGGTGCCATAGTTCGACTATAACATCGACGCCCCTGCCTGCTTCCTCGCCGCAGTCACCTCTCCCCCCGCTTAACGCGGCGAGCGCTGTTTGTTCGTGCGCTGGCGACAAAAATGTAATCGCGTTCACAGATTGGCCCCCGCGTTCCGCCCCCGCGGCGGCCGTCATTTGCATTTTAATTGGCCGCGGGCTCCCGGGGCGAGCGCGTCGGCCCCTCGCGAAGCGGCCGTCGGCAAGCTGCCCCGGTCGCGATCCGCGCCCACTTCGCAACTCGGGAGCGGCCGCGCGCCTCCAAGGGATTCCGTTGCGCTTCGGCCGGGGTGACGGTGCACACGTACCGATTACACTGCTTTATCCCTTTTCCTCATTTGTCCCGTTCTCCTGTTTCTACGAGATCGACGCTAAGGAAGGAAGGCTCATTTTTTAAAATTAATTTCCCGCGCACTTCATTTTTACACTGATTGGGCGATGTTTTTACGGCCGGATGACCTTCCTGTCGCCAACCACAAGAGATGCACAAGCCATTTACTAATAGACACTACACACAATCATGCTTTAGGCGGGATTCAGCACACGATCCCTCGGTCAGAGATCGCCACGGCATACTGCCTTAGCGATCTCGGCTAACCGGTTCGGCTGCACACGTACCGATGGTACTAACCAAATAATGATGCAGATTATATATCACGTCCATATTTGACGTATATATTTGTCGACGTATTGAACGGTATGTATCAAATCCACCTTTATGATTAGTCTGCAAGTACAATTTCAAAAATAAAATATGACAGGTATTTTCTGTTATATTCGCAGATATTTCATTTTAATAAAGTATCAGACTTTAATAACTTTTTACAAAAACACTTTTAACTAAAATAATAAAATTTACTTTAAAATCTTATTGCATATTAATCATGTAGAGAAACCGTATGATTCTCCATAAATTGAAAAAAAAAGCCACTGGAGGTATCCTGATTAATTTTTTCTTGGAAATGACTGTTGTTATAAATGTGCACATTAATTATCGTTGAATTCCTGGAAAGTGTAATATGTGGTGGTCGATTCTTTGTTGCAAGCTACCAAATATGAAATATTAAACACGGATTATGAGCTACTAAATACCTGATATATTACTAAATGTCAGGAGTTTCATGTATAAGAAATTACTATTTATTCTGATGGCATATCCTTTAGAAATACAGTCGACTCGGGTTATAGCGAACTTTCGGTTGTAGTGAACTGAAGTCACTTGCCCTGATTCACATACGTAATGAATACACACCAAAGCATTATGTATTACTGAACTCGATTACAGCGGACATACTAAATACTATTTCCAGAAGAAAAAAAATAGTTTTGTCTCAGTACCGCAAATTTATAATTCTAAGGATTCCAGATATAGGTTCTCGTGAGTTATTTTGTAACTTATGATAAATGAGAGGGATTGAGGGAAGTGTGTCACGAGAGAATTACTTCAGCTGCAATCCAGAAGCTGTCTAGTAATAAGATTTCATTCACGAAGACCACAAATTTAACTATTCAAAATAGGATTTAGCTATGACATCGTGAAATGAAACGGTCTTCCAGTACAGAAGAAAACACTGATTACGACTAAGATATAAAATGAAGAAAGCTTCCCAGTGTAAGAGATATTAAGAGTGTTCAGATTGCATTAAGACATTTAGAATTGCAATGTGGACAACGGAGAGTAGAGTGTGAACAATGCAGGAAGACATTTAATTCTTGAACTAGCAACGATTGAGTATTTCCTGTAGATACCTCATGAAATGTAAAAGAACTGTATTTTAATGTGGCAATATTGTATGAAGCAAACCTTGGATACACAACCTCTGACATAGGGAACCAAAAACGTTAGTCCCCAGAGATTCACTACAACCGGGGTAGATTGCACTAGTATTTCACAACACTTAAGTAATTAGCAGAACAAATGAGTGAAAATAAAACTCACGCAATTAACGCCAACACTAGGGACCCCATTTTGGACTCAGATTAGTGAACAATCGCGTTACCTGAAACAAAAAATTGATTCACATGTTTAATTTTCTAACCACAAATCACAATAAAAGTAAAAATATTCCTAAACAGATTACAAAAACACACAAGATTTGAATTCATCTTCGAAGTGAAATGTATTTTATCGTTCAACAATCACACTGTTCACAAAGTGCCTCATATTTTAAACATATTTTCACTTATCGGTTATAGTCGAAAGTTTCAGTAGGAAATTTAGTGGTGAGTTATATGCCAACAATAGTGTAGCTGAGACATAGGGGTCATTTGTAGTACTGGAGTAAAAACACCATAGAATAGTGAACTGTGTAAGGTGAAATGTTAAGAAACAGAGAAGACATAGCTCTGCAATAGCCTCAAGAAAGAGACAAATCACTGTCAAAGAGCAACGTATGATTACATTTGTAACTCTATTTTAACTCTATTTTAAATTCAGTTTCAATAATTATTAAGACATCAAGAAGCAGAAGACAAAAATTAAATATTTCTTCTAGACTTCCGTACTTCTCCAGCTTGAAAGATTAATATTGTCACACACATTACTGAACACTAACAGTCGTATCATAAGAATTCGCCATTTTAAATTTGGAAATTTCAGTCTTCGAAATATTTTCTGATTCATTGCTCGCGGGTTGTATCAGGTGTGAAAATGAGATCACCACCGCAGTGAATCTCACGCAGCAAATGGTACACGTTACAGCGTCACTGAGAGACAAAGTGGGGGCAAATAAGGGAATTAACGCACAATCTGTGCAGTAATGGGCAGCGCTTATTACAGGGACCGCGCGCTATCCATCGCACGGCTAATGTCGCTCGCTGCGACTCCCCCCACCAACACTCCCCTCCGCCCCGCCCCCATTCCATACAAGACTATCGCGTCCCGCCCCATGCACGCCACTTTGGCCCTACCGCAACGCCCTTCCCCACACACCGACAGGGAGAGGTGGCTCAGGGCTTCAAGTGATGTCACTGCCGTGCCTCTGACCGGGAGGTCCTTGGTTCGAGTTCCAACGGTAGCATTTTCGACACTGGCTAGATAGCTAAGTCGAGTTCAATCGCTGTCTGGAGGAGAACTCTAGTGGCTGGCTGCTCTGATCGGTAGTTTTCCGTGGTTTCTATAATGAAAACCTGGTAAAAGCCGGAGCAGTACCCTAAAAAACGGACCACTGACTACGCGCGATCTTTCCTTCCTCTTCCTTGTCCTATTATCATCCTATACTTTCACACACACTATTATGCACTCCACTACCACATGTACCTAGGGCCCGGTTGAGAGCTTAGAGCTTGTTCCGGCTGGGTTGCTACCCCACTCTTGGGAGATATCTGTTACGGACTACATCAAAAAATATAAGAATAAAGAAACGGGTCTAGGTCTTGGGGGAAGTAATAAGTGCCCCTAACACTGGTAGGGCTTTCCAAGAAAGCGGTGCTAACCGCAGAATGCGTAGGAAGAAACTCTTACATGGGGACAGGCGGTTAGAGGAACGCACAAGAGACGGAAAAAGAAAGCCCGACAACAAATAATTATTTTTATGCATCTATCTAATGGTAAATTAATAACGCACGGAATATATGCGCTATGATATTCAAAGTAATTTTTTTGACGAGCGTAAAAAGTAATTAACTGGCTTAAAGCTTTTTACTTCATTGGCGTTTCACGTGAACCAGTAAGAGCATACGCCACAGAGTGACTCGCAGGGTGACCATCCATTTTCCAGCTTAGCAGTCAGCCCGACAGGGCTTGTTCAGGTGGTAACGAATCCACTTCAAATTCTAATCCCCCCGCATTTGTGCGTAGTACATGTCCTCTAAGTGATGGGCGAAGAGTGCGTGACTGATCCGCAGCACATTTTCTCGGCGTCCATAGTGCGAATTTCCCCCATCCTTCGCCGGTGCCTCAGTGACATCAGCCGGTGGCTGCAGCGCCTCTGACCGGCAGGACCTAGAATTGAAGTTGCAATGAGAGCAGACTGGCTCTATGCATTTCCAATTGAGCCACTGCGTGGAGGATTCTTGCGGCCGGCTACTCTAATCGATATTTTCCGTGGTACCGAACTTCATAAAGAGACATTTTTTCACTAACTACATTATTTTTCCTTTCGTATATTCAGTAGGTTTGGTATGTATTTGATTCCATGTAGTGTTAAATTCGACACGTTGTTTCAGATATCTCACGTGAGCCATCACTGTCACGACAACATTAAACAGCTAAATCTCATCACCAGTCCAACGCATTGCTATCGCCATTTATATGGCTTTCATTCATAACAGAAGAGATAAATACGGGGAAACAACGAGAAAAGGATGGAAGGAATATTACAGCCGGCAAGAAAAAACTCGCAGTTCGTGTTTCTGAAACGATATATCACTTGTGAAATATTTTTCTCTTCTTTGTGTTACTCTTGGACAACAAAGCGTAATATTGAAAATAATCAGCAATGCAAAATGGCCAACAGGAAAATTTGAACACCAGTAAGCACATATTTTCACATTTATATTTCGCTTTTCATCTTACGGAAACAGCATTACAGACAAATTAATTGCGAATCAGATTACAGATGATAAATTTCGAAAAATGTAAATTGTGCATTGATATCCACAATGAAGAATACAATGTTGTAATATATTTTGCCTTTCGGTCACATGAGACAGGTTTGGGCATAGGTTATTTCTTATCAATTTTGTTTGCATGCTAGCTGTTCTTGAGATTCATTGTATTCATTTTGTTTTTATTACCTTGGTACATAGAATTAATTAATGTTTAATGAATACAAGAAATGCACCAGCAAAGTAATCGGCGTTGATTGTTTTTTTTTATCTTTGGCTGATGATGAATTGTGAATAAATAAACTGCAAAAAAGAATTAGAATTGAATTAGCTACAGTAGACTCATTTGACTAAAAGATCATCAATAATAATGATTTCAGTTTCATGTACTTGGCCTCCAGTTACTATTTTACTTAGCATTACATGAGGTTATCACTGGTTGCTATTTAGAATACATGCAAGTACACATTGAGAATGCATTTAATGGTAGACACTAACACTTACAAAAAATGGCAAATTTTGCCTCGAAAGTACGGAAACGCTTCAAATATCCCTGAGGGGAATGAAGAAGCATCTGTGAGTAGGTGTACCTAAGGACGCAAATTCAAGCAGCACCCGCACACAGCTTTCGCCCACGGCTCAGGGCCGCGACTAATTCCACTTCCCGCGCGTCGGAGCGCGAAGGCCCGACCAATCGCTGCGCAGAACGCGAGCAACCAGGGGCGGGCAGGGAGAAATGGAACTACACGGGTTGAGGTGGTGAGAGGTTACGATAGGAGGACAATAGGATTGAATGAAATTGAGTAACGTTGAATGGAATGGAATAATCAAATACTAGAACAAGGTCTAGAGATGAAGTATTTGGGAATAATTTTAACAAGCTCAGGACAAACAAAAAAAGAAATCAAAGAGCAAATAATAAGGGATAATAGGATCGCTGGCTGTCTCAACTACTCAATATGGTATAATAAACATGTAAAAATGGACTCGAAGGTTATAATATAACAATCAATAATTAGACCAATATTAACATATTCAGGAAAAACAAGAAGCGAAACAAAACGTAGAACGTAGAAGTCGCGAAATGAGAGTTCGGAGAAAAATTACAAACCACACTCTACTGGATAAGGAAAGAAACAGAAACATCAGGGAAGTGTGCAAAGTGAAACCCATTCTGGAATGGGTAGCAGAACGAAGAAAGCAATGGAACGGTCATATTGAGACAATGAAGAAGAAAAGAACCGTGATGATTGCAAGAGATGAAAGGCCGAGTGGAAGAAAAGAAGTTGGCAGACCAAGGAGAAGATGGCAACACTCGATCTAATTCTAGGAAAGGAACAAATCTTAGACTTTTTAAGAAGAAGAAGAAGAAGAAGAAGAAGAAGAAGAAGAAGAAGAAGGAATGGAATAGTGTTGATTAGAGTGGAACAGAATTGTGTGGGATGGAATAGAATTGAGCGGAATGAAATTGGAAGGGATGGAATTGGTTGGGAAGGGATGTAATTGATTGGGAAGGGATGTAATTGGTTGGGAAGGGATGAAAGTGGATGAGATAAAATGAAAATGGCTGGGATGGAATGTAACACAAAACGAAGCGAAGCGGGGGCGGTGGGGGGATGGAGCACGGAGGCAGAGGACAGGCGAAGAGAGGCATACAAGCCTAGACGCCGCAGAGGGTGTGGGAGAAGAGACAAAGGGAGGCACGATTGGGAAGGGGCGGGACAAAGCGGCCAACAGATGGCATGGCTCGGACGGACGGGCGGGGTTGGGAGCGGGGGCGTGACGGTAGGGCGAGGCACAGGTGACCGAGATGCAAGGGGCGCGGAAACGGGTGTCGGGGCCGGGGAGGGCAGCGGGGGCGGGGAGGACGCAAAAGTGGTGTTACTCGAGCGTGTCGCTTCGCGCCGCTCAAGGAGAGAGGAGGGGGCGCGGATTGCGGCACGTGGGGGCCCAGCGCAGCGCTCCCAAGCGGCTCTCAGGCGCGCGGGCTGATTGGGCGGGTGAGGGGCGGAGGCGGAACGTATTCGCGCGATGAGGAGGTGGATAGAAAGGAGGCTGCAGTTGCGACGACGAACAAGAGGAGGGAGTTTAAAATTATCGCGCATGGGAGTGCAAATAACGAATCTCCCTTTTGGAAAGAACGTATGATTTTTCTTGGTACTTTGTTGTTTGCAAACAGTAGACATATATAACTTTTTTTAAAAGTTCTACATATTCAAAGAAATTTCGCTATTTCAATCAAGGAGCGCAGAGATAGTTTACTATCTCATAAAACTACTTTTTCAAGTTCATGAGAATACACTCTCTCCAATGTGTATTCGTTGTGTTCGTTTCTGATTTAGTATTAACCACCATCATAACTACACATTTCTAATAATTTTTGTTTGAAAGATTTTATAATTTCTATGACCTTTACCAGTTCACATAATTTTAGCTATAATACGTATTTAAATATTATTCACTGTAATTTACAGACAACTTTTCAAGAAAAACAAAACAAAAATATATTTCCTTTATATTTTATTTTTCTTCTGTAGCTTATTCTCCAACCTCACAATCATACCCACTATTACACGCTTTTTAAACTTCTTAAGATCCTTCTACACTTTATTTTGTATTTTAACTCAGTTTCACCATCGCCACCGTACCTAATACCCATCATATCTTGATTCTTCAAAGCGTTTTCTTGAAAGGTTTTTAGAAGTTATCCACTCTCGCCTGTTTACTTCATCATGACTCCTCGCGTCTTGGCATCCTCTTTCGTGCTCTGCTGCCAGCGCCATAGCGCTTCTTTGCCCTCCGCCGTATCCCACCCCGCCCCTTTCGCCCCGCGCCATTTTGCCTGTTGCGACCCGCTTCTACTGCTCCTCAAGAGCGAGGCGCTTTACGTAGCGTTCTCGCCAAACCCACGTCCTCGCGGATCTCGCCACCGCTGTCTTCTTCGCGGAGTGTCCCACCCCCACACTCCCCGTGTTGCGGTCGTGATGGTCCTGCAAGGCGACATCTCGCCGCGACTCGTTCGCTTCCTGCCCTCTGCCCCGCTTCCGCCGATTTCGTCCGGCGGCCACCCCTCTTCCACCCCGGTCACAGCCCTCAGACGTTCCCGCCCGCCTCCCGTTTCCGTGTCGTTGTCGTCCTGCCCCGCTCGTCGCCCCTACCTGCGTCGGCCTGCTCAACCTCGCCCTTTCCCTCGCCGCCCACGCGCCCCCCCACCGCCGCTTACCATTCCCCACCCCGCGAGGGCGCGAATTTTCCGGCGGAGCTAATTGAATCACCCCCGGCGCCCGCTGCCTCCCTCTCAGCGCCTCGGCGGCGCAGCGATTTCGCTCTCGTCGCAGCCGCCGTCGTAGCTTCCTGCATTTCGCCACTTACGCCGCTAATAACGGATCCCGACTTGCTTCACCCGATGTCGCTGCTGTCAGAACATTGCGCTCGCTCGCTTATTTGTGACGTAACATGCAGTTCTTTCGCGATTTTAAACCGATTAACATTACCACTCCTAATTCGCGATTGTGTGCAAAATATTATCTGCTGCAGAGACAGAGAGAGAGAGAGAGAGAGAGAGAGAGAGAGAGAATGTGTGTGAAAGAGAATAAATTTGAATGGAATTTCAAGTAGAGCCTAATAAGCTAACTCACTTGAAATCAAATATATTTTTTTACCTATTTAAGATCGCATTTACATCTAGGTCATTAGCGACCACTTTTGTACTTGGCATGTACTACGGCATGGTAACTGTGAAGATGACATGATATGGTGTGAAAGGACGAACACAAACACAACCGTGCCCGAGGCGGGACTCGAACCTGTGATCCTTCGGTCCGAGATCGCTACGGCACTATTGCCCTAACGATATCGTCCACGCGGGTCGGCAAATATGAATATGAAAAACCTTTGCCAACAAAGTTTCAGTGAATTGTCTTCCATTCCGCACGTTCCGCATGTCGTTGCGCAGAGGAAGGACGGACTCCTTTCCTTCGGCACCACCCCAGCGCGCGCATCCGCCCCGCTACATGTTGTCTGCCCTGCCCCGCGCCAACCCACGAAATTCCCGCACGATATTCTTAAGTGATGCAGTCACAATCGTCATCCTGCTCAAGAAACGTGTATCTCAAAACTTAATTAATCGAATTATTTGGTATGTCGAATTATTTTTATGGCTTCCTAAATGTATACGATGCTCAATAATGTCAATCTCGTTAAACGTTTTTTATAAAGGTTACTCGGTGTAAACGAATCATTACAGGGAAGTTGGTAAAATTCGTTCAGTCAGCGTTAATTTAATTCATTACGTTCATTTCAATCTAAAGACTCTCGAGTGTAAATATTAATAACCTCCAATAAATATTAACTTGTCAGAAACATTTTGTAAATAGCTCTGCTCTCGAAAAAGAAGAAAAAAGCGACTCTTCCGGGGGCGACGTGAGTCTAGGACATCCGGAAGTGACAGGTGATTTGTCAAGAACATCAGAGACAAAGTGACATAGGCAGCAATTGAGAAAACGATATGCCAGGGGGATCGGATGAGAAATTGACGTTAAAATGTGATAGGTGACGGATGGCGATGTTAAAAATTATTTCAGACACTTTAACAGTCGGACATTTAGGAAGCGAGAACGCCTGGGTGGCCTTCATAACCGACATGAATAGAATGACTGTAATGATTATAGATTTGTTTGTATGAACTTAAATTCTTCTGCGATCTCGATGATATCACATTTCTTCACACATAGTTGTCAGTAAAATACAGATAAATACATGAAAATAGTCCAAGTTATTAATAAATGAAGGGTTGGGTCAGTAATAAGACAAGTCACACCAGTTACTCAGTGTCTCATCTTGTTGGTGCACCAAGCCCTTCATAAAAATGAAGAAGACATTTCTGATAAAAATAAGCCACATTTGTATCAAATCAAGATGTCAATATTTAAGAATAGCGGTGAGTGGTGGGGCTTATCTTGTTACTCCCCTAAACTCTTGAAAAAATGAAGATCATTTTTCGTGTCATCAATTTTTTTAAAATTAGGCAATAGAAGTATATTATGCGTACAGGTTCTTCAGATTACATAGGAAGTTATAAAAAATAATTACTTTTATGCACTACGTCATTATCCCTAGCTAATGAAACCTTACATTTACTGGAGAATGAAGTACAGAATGAAGATACTGGATGCTAGACTTTGATTTAAACATAGGGAGTGTTGGAGTAAATCAGCTGTTACGGCGAGATCCAATCGGGCGTATGAATGTCACTATGGTGACGTTTAAGCTCCCGAGTAGATGGCACCGTAATAGCTGACCTGTCAAAGGACACTATGAATAAATCGAAGTATAATTCACATGTACAGCATTGTTTTCCTTTTTCTTGGAGGATTCGTTACCGTTTCCGCCGGGAGAAAACGCCCCGTCTTAGTGCAGCCAAAACGGGAGCGCCAGCTCGACAGAGTGGGCGGCGCCGCCTCCCAAGCGGATCGGAGTCGGAGGTGGCGCTCGAGGGCGTCGGCTGCACGCGCGCATCCACGCGAAGTCCCCGCCCCCTCCCGCACACGCCGTTCCGCCCCGGCAACGCCCGAATTAGCCTCTGCCGGAGACTGGGACCCGTCAAACCTCGCCCCCGTCTCCCGCCGCCACCGAACCACAGACTGCGCCTCCGCCGCTCTCTTGCTGCCGTCACCCCCTCCGTCGGGGCCATCGTTCGGTGCCTTCCGCTACCACCCCCCGAGCTGTCTCGGGCGCCGTCACCCTGCAGCCTCCGTCGCCTTCACGAGGAATCCGAACGAAGTGCAAGGCGAAGGCAGAGGTGGGGGTGATGGGGGCGAGTGATGATGCCGTGGGCGATGACGAAGGCAGTGTCGGTGGCGATTTCCATGGGTTCATTGATGACGGGGACGGGATCGATAGCGATGGTGAAGTTGGGGGCGATGGCGATGGGAGGCGATGGAGACGGTGGAGGCAGAAGCGAGAGCGCTAATGGCGTGGCACGGCGTCAAGGGAACCGAGGTATAGAAGAGTTACTCTAACAATAAGAAGGGACCACTCTGACAGGTCGGGAAGCAAATGAACGCCATGGAGGGAGATGACATAGAGATAGTGATGACGCCATTTACAAATGAGCTACCTGTACACGAACGCACTGACAAATTGAGTGCTTACACACGTTACTTGCAATTATATTGCCCGCAGTAGCCAAGCAGTGCAGTAGCTTCTTCTGGTAATCTCTATGTAGTGTGGCGTCATATCAGTCGCCTTGTACAAACGTGACAAAATATTAGCCACGTGTATTTCATGCTAATGGACAGCGCTGGCGGGAAGAGACGCCGGGCTCAAGAATGGCAAACCTAGGGAGCGGAAGGGAAGGAGTGCCGTGTCGTGGGTGGCCACTCGTGAACCCCGTAGACAGGCTGGCTATGGAAACAACGAGATGACGCAGTTCCGTCAGCCGGCCCAGAAGGTAATATAAACGGACCCCGGACCTAAACTCCTTCTTCTGATTCTTGGGCGCGTCGGTAGGAAGTCGTGTGGGTTGTGCGCGGCGCTGCATTTCAATGCATGAAGCAGGGAACTGAAGCCGGCGTGCTACGTCGAGACGGGAGGTGCGGCATACTCGCTTGTATGCTCACGTAGGCTACTGGTGCATCACACTGGATAAGATATCTAATTGTCAGCGGTGGTGATGACCAGGAACATTCCTTCTAGTAACGGGTCAATATTGTTTATTGTAATTATTGCACATTGTATTCAGGTGTTGGAGCATATTTCAAATAAATACTCAATAAATTACAAACCGTTCACGTCTGTGATTTATTGCCCCGGCAAAGACGCCACAGTAGTAAGGGGAGGAGGAAACTGGGTGGTAGCGTCCGGGTGGAGCGGCAGGGTGGCGGCAGGGTGTGTGGCAGCCGAGGAGGGCACGGTACGAGGGCAGCGGCGGCGGCGGCGTGTGAGGAGACAGCCGGGATTTCCGCCCGCGCCCGACGCGTCGAACAATCGAGCAGCAGCGCGCGCCACGGCGCACGGCCTCCACCTCGACGCCTCGGGCAGAGGGCGAGACGAAAAAGAGTGGGCACCTGATGCGCTGCAGCCTGCAGTTCAACGACGCAAGTGCCATCGCCGACAGCGAAACCTCGCGAATAATTTCATTGTGAACACCAGATCAAGTGCTGAACTGGAAAATGAACCGAGCCACGTTGTTTATAAGTATTATAAATAGTTGACAGCTGAACATCTCTCGTTTCAAGAAAGGAAATCGTTACAGAAATTTTCCTTCTTGAATTTCAACTGCTTATTACACACACACACACACAAAGAGAGAGAGAGAAGAGAGAGACGCGATAGTCATTCACAATGCCTACAACTGGCTGAATTGAAAGAAAAAAAACAAGCTCAACATGATGCCGGTGCTGAATGTCACATTAAGATAGACTTCCGAATCATTAGGGAGGGGATCTATATTGTCCATAAAGGCCTCAACGATCATTTCTGCGTTCATTCAATAACATAGAAAACAATACCAGCCCTGAGGAAGACCACGACAGGATGGTCGAAACGTCGGCAACAGCCTTCGACGCGGCGTCACCCGGACAGCCCAGATCACCCACATGACTCTGGTCGCGGAAGCCTACGACTTCATAGAAAACAATACTTCCATAATCGTAAATCAAGTCGACATAGATGTTGGGGAACACGTATTATTCACTTTGCATATGCGCGCGGTATGTTATGTTTTTTTACGGTAAAAAGTAAAGAGGATGCAATAATTGCAGTTTTTAAAGTTACAAAAATTTTATATGAACGTTTATTTTTTAATAGAAATAAGAAAAGAAAATGGTCGGTGAGAATAGTAGTAGAGCAGAAGTTTGAAATGTCTTTTAACAGAATTTTCAGCGAAGGTAAATTTTCCTTAATATTTTTACAGTTAAGCATATGAATACTTCAAGAAGTAACTCCAATTAATTCCAATTAATGAAACTCTTCGAATTAACCAAGAAACGTCTTATTTCAAAGCCAAACACGTAAACGAAAAATCTTGTAATTAATTTTAGACTAACGGTTTAACATATCTCGGAAACCACGTTAACTGTGTTACTTCCTACACAAACCGTAAATGAAAAATCGTTCGGAGAACACGGCCGTCCAGAGAAGCTCCGTCCGAACGCGGTGACTGGAAGTCGCTTGGGGGTGAGGAAAAGCTCGCCTCCGTGAGCACGTCACCGGGGAACGACCGCTCGGCGACGTGGGGCATTCGCAGAACCTCCTCTGCAGACGCCACGGCGCGTCGTCCTACTCCGCGGAGGACGTTTAACAGCCACCCCCCCTCCGCGACGAAAGTCGCGGAGGGGGTGGGGATTAACTGCGGGAATGCTACCCCCGCCGCCCGCCCCGCATTTGCAAGCCAAATGGCGCGGGCCCGCGCAAGAAGTACCTCAGCAACAGCCGCGGCCGCCCGGCGTGTTGACTTCGCTTCGCCCAAGAACTTTCCTTGACGCGGTAGGGAGTCTACAAAGAAGGGCGGGCGCCGGTTGTAGAGGGATGCTTTCTAGAAAAACGTGGTGAGACTATGCGCTTGCAACTAACGAAGTTAGAAGTAATGTTTCAATTATATGCAGCCTGAACATAAATGGAAAGTCTCATTTTTCTTGAGTTTCACGAAAACCCACATTCTTTAAAGCTAAAAAATTCGCCATGAATTTTCATCTGTCAGGTCGATAGTACTGCTTGTATTTATGTAATCATGAGGATGGACCTCATGGATGTGGGATATCATCCCATTCCACGGCCTTTATGAGTGAGGGCAAGAAAGATCGACAGAGATCACAGGTGCCGTTTCCTAGTGAATCTCAACTAAACACTAAACGTTTAGAAGGCGCTCTATTTTTCGAGAGGAACTTGTGTAGGTGTGCATCTAACTGCAAGGCGATTTATTTCTCTTCAGAGGCTTTGCGAATACTTAACAAATTGTGCTTTACCTTCGAAGCATTTACACGTAGTTTTGCATCACGTCGCGGCCTTCTTTGACTTTTATTACTCTGAGCAACACGATTTATAAATAAAAATTAAAACGTCAGTTTTTATTCAAAGTTCCTGATTGCGGCCTAGACTTCGAAGCAATAACTAATATTTATTAACTTCAGTGTTCCAGGGCTTCAGCAGGTAAAAATAAATATCAAGCCAGTGTTGACTCAAACTAATATTATGGCACATCAATTCTTAATTTATCAAAAAAATATATTTTCGAGGCAGTTGCTCACTTAAACACACACGAAGGAATTCGACCGCAAAACGTGACTGTCAAGAATTGAAATACTACAAAAACCTAGCATGTGCAGATGGTAGGGCGAACGGAGAGATGGCAGGACTGAGGGAACATGGTAGGACAGATGGAGAGATGGTAGGACGGTTGGGGTGGGGAGGGTGGAGAGAGTAGCACGGGCGAAGGGATGTTGGGGAGACGGAAGGCGGCGCGCCGCGGAGGCGTCCTCTGGAGCCGGGGATTTGGAGCGTGTCCTAATGAATACAGAGGTCCGGCGGCGCGCAAGACCAGCCTGTCCCAGCGAACTCATTAACTAAACGCGAGGTGCTGCCGCCCGCCGCACTCGGCCGCCTCCGTCCCCCCCCCCCGCTGCGCAGCGCCGCCATCACCCACCACTCCCTCTCACGCCACTCACCCTCACGCGCCCACCACAGCCCCACCCACACGCCAGGGCACGCACGCACGCCTGCTCGTGGACGGCGCCCACTCACTCACAACTCACAGAGACCATCACCCATTATTCTGTCCGTCATTCTTACACACATACACACACATAAGCTCACCCACCCACCAACTCACATAGCGCCATCACCAACCCATGATCACACCAGTCTGTCCATTATCACACACACACACACACAAGCCCGCCCACCGACCCCAAAACTCATAGCCCCATTACACACCCATGCACCCATCTGTTTGCAGTTATTCATACACACATACAAGAACACCCGTCGGCCAGACATCGCCCACCTATTCTCCCCATTTCCTACCCGTACTCTCGTTCACCCACCCACCCGTCGCTCACCATCTATGACCTCACGCTCTCATCATCCACCCATCCGCCGCCATTGCCTCCATCAGTCCATCGTTCGCTACCTTCGTTGCCCGCCGCACCATCCCCCTACCTGCTCATCTCACACCCTACATCACCACACAGTCCTCGTTGCGACCTCAGCCGCGCTTTTGATTTTGACGCCCGCCGACCACGTTTCATCCGGAATATCCACCAGTGCAGTTCTCTCTTCATTGCGACTGATGCTATGACTCGAAGGATCCAGAGGAATTCTGAACATTTCTCCAAGATCGCTGTGTTTGCTCAATAGACCCATAATGTTCACTAAATAGAATCTATATTAATTCTTGAAAGTATTTAGTTTTATTTAACTTTCTCTTTGCCGTTTCTTTGTGCTTTCGAAACTTTTATTAGGTATGTCGTCAGCATTTCATTGCATGATTTCCTAACCCCTAATAAAATTTAAATTAATTTTATACTTCACTGCATTTCTCTATTTCATTTTAATGTGGCGTGGTATAAGTAAGTAACGCGCAATGACAGCTGAAGTCATGCTAGTTAATTCTGTGAGAATTCTCTTTGAAACTGGCTTTCTACCTTTTCGGCGTTTAAACTTCTACTTTTACTCTCCAATCTCTGTCCATTAAACAATCTGTTCCTCTGGAAGTATTCGTAGTATTTGTATTTTCGGAAGCCTACGAGCCCACCGTTGCTCTATTTTAGGTTCCGGAACTTATTCATTTTCCTTTTACTTCCGGAAGGAAATGTGTTTCTCTCTTATCCGCCTTCCGCTTTCTTGTTCGGTTGGTGTTTCCCCACGACTGCATTGTATACAGTTGCTCACAAGCTGGGAGAACTCCTTGCGCAGTATCCCAACCATGACCTCGGCCTTGGCAGCAACTGGGTATTTCATCCTGTCCATCGCACTGGAAAATGCGCGTTGCATATAAATGCGACGCACCGAAGCACAGCCCGGGCGCGGAATAGCGGAAAACTTCTTTCATGCCTGCCCCTTTACTCTGTGTACATTTTGTTTAATAATTCGCGAACTGGATTTACTTTGCATGTATAATGAAACTAGTGTTCATACCATACATTAAAAATGGCTTCCGACTGCTGTAAATTAGTTTTACCGCGTGTGTCGATCAGTTCATGATCTCTTAATAAAGAATCGAACTGTTTGCTTGAAGCAAATTATAGAAGAAAACATGGTTTAATAAAAAAGAATAGGCAATTTAATGTAATATTATTACGTTATAGTAGAGTACATCGTGGAAGAATAATGTAACCGTTTTGGTTCTGCTACTCGATTTGAAAGTTTCAGCACGCTAACCTATCAGGCAATATTAAAAAACTAGAAAACAATTTTTCCACTATCTAAAGACAACCTTTTCATGTGCAATATATAGCCACGACGTGGTCATTGTTTGTCACGGTTAAGGATCTTGTAGAACGTTTTAATTGATTGACAGAAATGATGGTATTTTTCAAGAAAACTCATGCAATTATCTTAACAATATATTTGAAAACCAACTTATTTCCTGATTAACTACACAAAAAAACGGACGTGGTATCAAAAACAATCTCTTCAAAACAATGAGAAAGGCATACAATTTGCAATAGGTAAATAGAGCTGGAACCGAAGACACAACGAATTGAGTTTCGAACCCCGAGCCACTGGTGTGTAACGGTTCAGCCCCTTCATTCTCATTCAAGAACAGTACGCAGCGCCAGTCGCCGGAGCTCAACCGAGCGTCGCGTTGCGCGAGCACCGTTACGTTCTCCCCCGCGGGGAGGCTGGCGCGACGGCCGTCCGCTGAAGCAGGCCGCCTCCGCCGCCTCGACTCCGCGTCGCTGCCACAGACGCGCCACCATCCCGCGAAGACAGGCACGCCTTTCCTGCCCCGTTCGAGGATCAGTTTGTGTTTATTTACTCGTTTATTTATTTACAGGCAATCACCCCAATTTTCGTAATTAGAATAGCTATCAGTAATTAAACAAAACCAGAAAATAATTTCTCTTAAATAAATTTAAAAAAGAGATTAAAAGAGTTGTGATAAAAATCAGTATCAATATTATATAACGCAAAACACATATTTATGGAATTTACATTCCGACATATTCTAAATAAAGGAGCGTTCAACCATCTGTTCGTCGCAGTCCGGCGTGTAATAAAATAGGATGAATGAGTTCTAGTACGGGTTAACCGTTATATTTTAGACAGTAAAAATGGATAATCTATAAACTTGTTGACTAGTTTGAACAAAAATAATGTGTCATTTAATTTTCAATGTGATGATAAATATCCAGATATTTAGCTGTTTTTCTTTTTCACCCTTCTACCCGCACGAAGGATATTTTACACTAAGGAATTTGTGAATTTTTTTCCACAGTCATAACCATTGAACAAAAACCGGATTCTAATGATCAGAGAAGAAAATTAACTATTTACAGATGCGAGGTACAGGCTCTTTAGAGGTAAATAGAAATTAATTAGGAAAAAGACAGAGAAGTTACATTTTTTATCTGATCAGTTTCATTGTTTGAATTAATAGTTTCATTATCATTGATTTACGCAAATTAAGAATATTGATATTAATAATCGGAGATAATAAACAATACAACTCAAAGTATTTAAATGCTCGAACGTAAAAAAATTTGATTAGTTGTTTTTTTTTGCATTTGGTTAACTTGTTAGTAATTAATAAATATAAATAATGAAATGCACCCTAGAGTTTATATATTTTTTCTCTTAAAAAAGTCTTACTTTTCCATTTTGTATGCAGTATCTTACCTTACTATTAGAATACTCTATTTATTTTGAATTACTTCTCGAATACATTTGTAGTCATACACTTGACAGCATCCTCACATACGTTTACTTACCACAATCCTAATAATAGAAACTACGTCAGGCAAGTGTTGACAATAAATAAAATGCAAATAGATGATGTATTACCGAACACATTTCCCCAAAAATGTAAAATTAGTATATGTAAACGTGAACGGAGGTAAAGTTATCAAATATTATAACGAGTCTTCATCGTTATCTAGGGGTTTGACAAAGGAGAGTTCATTCCCGGGTTTCGTACCCCTATCGACAAGTTTTCAAATTACCCTGAAATACTAGTTATTGGCACATCGTGGGCATTGTAGCCAACGTAATTTCCTACGCTTCAACTCTCTTGTTTAGTTTGTGAGTACAATGCACGAAAATTGAATGCGTTGATACGACGTAAAAAGTTACAGGATACTCTCTTCACATTATTGTATAATTAATCTGTTGAAATCAGCTCAGCAAAAATATCTCTGTTTTGTGTAACAGCGGGGCGTATCATTGCATACATCGTTTAACCGTCATACCGTGAAATGTGGTCATGCAGCGCTGCCTCTGATATTTATCGATTGAAAACGTAACGTATTTTTTAAATATAATTATGAATATCAATAGTATACTGACTTCAGTAAACGTACGTTGACACCCGAATGAGCCAACTCTGTCGGCGACAAGGTGGAAGAACCAATAATTCTATCATAAAATAGATAGGAAATAATGAATTGCACAGACAAAGACTTGTTTTAAGTTAATCAACGAACCGAAGTCAGCCCCTCATCGCAAAAGTCGACACGCGTAGCGGCACTAAAAATATTAGCTTAGAAGACCCCATTTTGTTTACTCGGTGTAGCGAGTTGAATCCTTCACTGAGAGTGTGATAGGGAATAAGAGTTTACTGCTTGCATAATTTGGATGTGGCAGGAAGGGTGGGAGGTCGAGTTTTCGAAAACGGGAGTCCTCGTTCAAGTACGATAAAAATTAACACAATTAACACCGCCAAATGCTTACTGTATGAACGCGTCTTTAAATGATGAAACGAGCAGATCAGAAGCGTGTTTGGCGCCTGAGCAACGCCCGATCACCCCCGTTCTCGCGCCGCGGGGGATTTCGAAAGCAGGAGCCAAAAGGGTTGCTTGGAAAATAAATATCCGGCACCGTAACTCCTTCAACGACCGCCTTAAAACCGGCCAGCCCGCGTTATTTCCCGCGGGGTCAACACAGGGGTGGGCTTATCTAAATTTACACTAAATCTCCGGCGATGGTACACAAACGGCTCGGGGCGCGTGTGTCGGACCGATTTTTACAGCCCGCGAACGGACGCGATGCGGAACGGAGTAAGCGTCAGGCGAATTCCAGAGGCTGCCGACTCGGTGCCGACTTAACCAACGGGTTCTGACTACGGATGCAACATTGATGTCAATGTTTTGTGATCGATGTTTTTCATTTTTCCGATGTTTTGTTTCTGAATAAAAAATTCCCATGATCACAATATTGTAAAAGTTAATATTAAATACTGACTGATGATACCACTGTTAGTTCATGTGTTGGCCCCAAAGAAATGCTGTTTGTACTACCTTCATCGATCAACCTCTCTCACCCGAGATATCATCCAGGCCTTTGTATTTCCGCTTCCTTCATTTCGTACATTGAATTATGGTCAACAAATACGGCATGGCCGTAGTGTCTGCTCCTTCTCCAGTCTAAAACATCGATGGTTTTTAGTCGATATAACTTAACATCGAAGTTTTAATTTTGAACATCGATTTTTGCCAACATGGTTTTGTTATCGATGTCGCATCCCTAGTCCCGACCATCATTTTCGAATAGATGAAAAATTGAAGACGTGATACTGTAGTTCAGGTGTGAAATATTGAAAGAATACTATAGGTATGTTTGCCCTCTTACTTTTTTGATGGTGTATTGACATTTTTAGTGGTGTGTATTTAAACACCCGACGACTTTTACGTGGTATGCAACTGGTAGTGTAAAAGAGTGCACTATTAACACCGAATTGCAGCAAATAAAAATACTTATATACGAGCTAAAATATTTGCGCTAAACGTATACAAAGCTAATCGTATGATCGCTCAGATATCTTATATTTTAATAGTATTATTGTATTGTATTAAAGCATTTCACGTTTCTCTGAGACGTGCATTAGAAGTTTGCTGGTGGCAGAGGTCCTTCGGAGGTGAGAATGGATTTGGATGCGACCGCGCGGAGGCAGCTGCGGGAAGCGCTCGGCGCATCGGAGTGCGAGTGCGCCACCCTCTCAAAGTCGTTCGGAGCTTCCGTCAACGCTGACGTGTAGAGCCGTTATTACTTCATTCCCCCGACGGGCGGTCTACCCTATTTTTACGCCCCGGCGAGACGGCGGCGGCGGCGGCGGTGGCAGCGCTGTGGCTCGGCGCCGCGCGGGCTGAAAGCTAGGGATGCGACATCGAGGTCAATGTTCTCAAAACATCGATCTTTTTGTAGAAACATCGTTATTTTAAACACTGATGTAACACATTGTGTAGTTAAAATCAACGATTTGTGGATTAATTTTGTTATTTCAGGTCGAACCAACTGCTAAGTCATTAGCGACCACTATTGCGTGCAACGGTATGGTAACAACGAGGATGACAAGATATGATGATGATGATGATGATGATGATAGGGGTCTGAAAGGACGAACACAATACAACCATGCCCGATGCGGGTCTCGAACCCACGCTCCTTCGGTTCAAGATCGCTACGGCACTACTGCCTTAGCGATCTCGGCCATCCGGACCGGCTTACTTTAGTTGAACTCTAAATTTCCGGAAACTGCGATCGTTATAAGTAATGGAAGAAAGTATATGTATGATATATCTCCACTAAATCAATTCTGAATAATTTAGTGTGTTGGTCCTTTCAGGTTTTGTAAAATTCATTATGCATGATTTTGAGACTGAAATGTTTTGGTATATATGTTTTGAATTCGAGAAGAGATGCTAAGTCGCCCACTCCAGGATAAATTTTCGTCAAAGAAATTGCTAATACAGTCAATGAACCCACTCGTATGGACTACAGTCAGCCAACAATTGAGAAACGCAAGCTTTTCAAGATGTTAACGTCGTCATTGCATCGAAGTAAAGAAGCGGTTAATTAAACGAGATAGGGAACAGTGCAACAAAAAGTTGTTTAACCGTCAAATTGGTATGAATTAACGATGAACATTCTTTTCTGTTACAAATTTGGCAACTAATGTCTGTGGTTTCCGAAAAGCATAAATGCCCGGCACGAATATTCTTAGTCTTCAAGAATTCCCAAATAAGACCGGAAATGGAGCTTAATGTCTGCTCACCGCCGCCTCTGAGAGAGCACATTCGCATCTATTGCATTATGCCCTTATCTTCCTTGCTTTGCTCCCAGATCTTTCTCGCGACGGCTGCCTCCCCCTCCTCCTCCTCCGCCCTGGAGCGTCTGCCTCCGCAGCAGCCGCTCGTTTCGGAGCTAAATGAGCTGCACCCGAGGGCGTCTGGGCCTCCGCCCCGCCCCGCCCAGAGGACGCGTCATGCTCGATGCTAAATTTCAATTTGAGACGTTGACACGCCACCGCCCCCCCCCCCATTTGGAGAAACCTCCTCCACTGCGCCACTGCCACTCCCACAGCCTTCAGCTCTCGACTAAAGCACGACTACAGCCCTCCCCCTTCACACAAAGTCATTACTACAGATACCACAACTCGCGTATCGACTGCAACAGCAAACGTCACTCCTTTAGCCACTTACATCGCCCCTACATCTGCCACCACCATTACTCCCATCAGCACCACCACCATCATTACCACCGTCACTTTTACTGCTGCTGCAGCTACCGACACCACAGCTAGCGCCATCACAATCACCATCACATCCTCCATAAGCATCCGCCATCAACTTTATCTGCACTAACATCGCCATCTCTTCCCCCTTTCGTCACCTCCCTCTCCACGGGAGCGTCCCCATCACTCCTCTCTCGTGTGTCGCCGCCGCATCCGCGCTTCCGGCAGCCCTTCCTCGCCCTTGCCACGCCCCCCTCGACGCCTCTGGCGCAGCGCCACCTCTCAACGCTGCCCTACGGCTGAGTTTAGCGCAGAGCTGCTCTGACCGGGAGGTCTTAGCATTCGAGCCCAGAGGATAGTAGATTTTCGGCATTAGCTACATAAAGCTAGGTTGAATTCAGCCGCTGTCTGGAAGAGAACTGCAACGGCCTGCTGCTCTGATCGGTTGTTTTCCGTGATTTCCCTGATCTATCCAGGCAACAGCCACGAACCGCGCGAGATCATTCCTTCATCATCCTGGACCTACTCTCTTCCCTATGACCACAATACCACACATGTCACGAGAATTGGGCGGTGCCCCGGTATGTGACATACTTGGAAGGTGACATTCTCTGCATGCCCACGTGTACTTCAGCATTGGATCTTACCGCCACTTGATAAAACTTTCACTACATCAAGGAGGCTAACGACCAAAGCAATGACATACCCGGCATCATCCATCAATCGACGCAGCCTTGAACTTAAAATTCGTTACGCTACAAAGATTACTGACACCGTTAAGCAGCACGTAGATGTTGATACATCTTTATGACACATCATCTCACCATTATTGTAAGTCAGGTGGTGTGAAGGTTAACTACCCGTGACAATAGCATAGCTAGCGATCATCCAGTATAGTTTGCCAGGAGCTTATCAACGCCATGGAATGTGAAACGAAATGTTTTCTATACAATTGTCACGAAGGATGAAAATCAACGAAATGGATTAACGCACAGCACGTGGCGTAGAAAATACTTCACCTTATCAGTTCTTCCATCCGTCGTATTAGTCAAGTGCGTATATCATTCATATTTCCAACATTTCCATGTTGTATATAACCATTCACCTATCCAACCTATTCACTTGAACTGCATTTTTTATTGGTTGGTTAGTGATTCTGGGCGCGTCTACAGCTAAAGGTTATTAGTTACGTATGTGTATTACATGTTGTTATCTGCCCCAGACGTTGCGGTGACCTACCCCCACTGAATGGAGAGATCCCGCGCTGACCTACCGTCGGCTAGCGGGCTTTCCCCTAACCAAGTATCTCCCACCAGCGTAGCACCGTCCCATCCGGGATAAGCTATAAAATCCCGACCTGTCTTCCGGCATGTATGGTAGTGTAATGCACGTAAGTGTAATTGTGTAAGTAAGGAGTAAGGATAGGAGAAAGAAGAAGAAGGAAAGATCGCGAACGGTCCGTGGCCCATTTGTTAGGGTACTGCTCCAGCATTCGCCAGGTGCTGGCCGGAGAAACAGGAAAACTACAGATCAGAGCAGCCGGTTTAGAATTCTCCTCTAGGCAGCGATTAAATTCGACCTAGCTGGCAAGCAAGTGTCGAAAATCCTGCCCCCGTCGGGACTCGAACCTAGGATCTCCCGGACAGAGGCACTGCAGTGACACCTCCACTGCACGATTCTCCCAAGTCTTGTGTTCGCCACGGAACTGACGTCACTCGACCGGGGGCCCGCGCGGTGGACAGAGCGCAGCGTCGCGTGGCGCCGCGCCCTGTCTGCTCCTGCCCCAACCCTCTCGAGGTGCTCGCGCCAGCGCGCGCGCACGGGCGGAAGAGGCCCTTGAGCCCTGCGGAAGGGCGCCGCCGCGCTCGCGACTGCCCGCGCGCGCTGCCCTAAGCGCCCGGCCCTTTGTTTACCACCTTCCCGCCCGCCCCTCGCGCAGGCGGCGCCAGCCGCGCCTTCCCACGCGCGTCTGCGGGGGCGGGGCGCCGACCGGCCATTGTGGTGCACCAGCGCCGCCCCCGCCCCCGCCCCCGCCGTCGCCTCAGCCGCACTGGACTTCGCGCACTGGGGCTTTACAATTCTATTTGCGACACTGACATGCGCTTTAGAAACACGAAGTACGCTCTATACGGTGACTCCCAATCGTAGTTGGTTACCGTAGTTGGAAAGAATGAATGGCCTGTTTAATCGAAGCACGGAAATATTAAAATTGAACTGATGTCTCATTAAAAGATTGCGTCCAGCCCCGCACTATTACTATTTAACAGAGAATCGTTTCATATTGAAAACGATATTTCTACTTCCAACACTTTTAACTTAAGGATATTTCAATGCTTTAAAAAATCATTATACAGCCGTTATCGTAATAGACACCTCATCCTCTTTTCATATTAGGTCAGCCAGAGTAATTCGAATATTTAATACTGATTACCACTTCTTTCCCAAAGTTCTGCACAGTATTTTAGTTTATTCTCCGCGATTTCGTTTACACTTAATATACTTTTTATCCTTGTACATTACGAATAGGAATTTTGAAGCTCTAATGGTGAAATGTTACTCTTTGATATCGTAACACCCTTATGATAAATAATATTGACTGCCTACGCCAAAAGAATAAAACAAGATTTTGTCTAAAAAGGAGGTCTACATATTATTGACGGATATCACTATCCGGCATTTGTTTCTCGCTTTTCGCAGTGTGGCCCCTCAGCTGATACCGCCTCAGTTTCCTTGTGGGAGTGGCTGATTGTGTGTTGTACAAATCAACTTTCCTGAAGAATATTGTTATGCATCGTGAAGCAATACACACTTACGAACTCGTCGTTTCTCGCACTTATTAAGAGCTCAAGCAATCTAAAGGATTCGATGTTAAAATCGAAGTTATGTTGATAGCTCTTCAATATGGCTATAGGATATAAATACTCATACATATACTCTTATATGCCACTCGTCTACAGCCGTTTTAGCAAAACCAGCAGCTTTGTTTCTGCAAAGATTCAGGAGATATTTGAGAGGCACATCTCACGTGAGCCAGAGGCATTCACACTTCAGGTGGGGGAAGGGAGAAGCCCCCACTATGGTCTATTTGAAAACTTTCTTACTGAAATAAAAGTTGAAGGACCATTACCAGTTTAATACATGAATTATAAATATAAATAACGGGAACTTGAGAAAGAAAGTCAGAAAAAAAGAAAAAAAAATGTTTTCTTTTCCCCTGACCCATTGAACCATTGTTCCCTGACCCCCCTGAACCATTTGTTAGAAGCGAGTATTAGAACTGTCCGTGAAGTTCTAGGAAACATTACAACTTAAACATGCCTTGACAAAGAAAATACAGTCTGCCTACGCTGAAGATGAATGGCAAGGGTCACGCGCCTAACAACAACGCAACGCTGAATTGTCCGCGACTTCCCACCCTCGTCCGCGTCCGCTGTCGGAGGCTCGACCCGCGCCCATTGTTCCGCGCACGGGCACCTGTCGCGCCGCATCCGCCGGCACACTTCCCACTGCCTCCTGGATGCCGCTCTGCGGAGACCGACCCGCATGTCGCTTAATATCTCCGCCAGATGATGCGCTCCGGGAATGTTCTACTTCGCATTTTTGTAGTCGTTCAGGGTTTCACTACATTCATGTTGCTCTAGGTCAGTGCTCCTCATCTCCATACACTCTGGGGGTCTACACGGCTCAAAGAACCACCTCGGGTCGTAAGTTTGGAAAACTGCTGTATGTCAATAAAGTCCATTTTTCCAGTTAAGTTTCCAAATATTTCTTTTAAGTGATGACCATTGCCGAGGAAGGAAACAAAATCCAATAATTTGCATGAAAAATTCATCCATCGGTTATCTCTTTAGGATCAAATTTACTTCAAAAAGGAGTGTTAACTAAACCGTTACACTTCTTTGCAGACGAGATATAATTTATAGCAATTATCCTCACCTGGATATCGAAGTGGTCAAAGGAAATCAATCGTTCGGCTAAAAACAATGTTCACTTTTCATGTTCCGCTGAGAAACACAAAGTGACTGTACTTTTATACGAGACGAAAAGCTCAAGCCAAAACAAACGAGCGCATAATTACGATATTTTTGCTTGTTCGTAAAATCACTTCGAATGTAGACAGCTACTCGTTTTTCTTCATAAAAGTCAAAGATCTATTTTCTTTTTAAATGCCACACTTCTTTTCTGCGTGTCAAGGAACGTCGAACATTCGATCACAAATGCTCGCCTCTTCTCTCTCGCCACCGCCGTCTGCTCACACTAATCGCGTGATGCATCGCCCTGAGCCCTTCCCGCCCTCGCGTCCACTCACAGACGTCGCACGGGGCGCTGCGACAAACTGCCCTTCGTGCTGCAAACGCTGGACTGGAGAGGTCGCGCCGCGAAAACACATCTTTGTTTAGGATGGAAACACAAAATTTGAGACTTATATAACCATTAAACATTGAAAACTGATTTTTTTTGTATTACAAATACTAATTTGCCACTTTTTAAAAAATTTCGCACTGAAAATGTTATCTAAAAAGAACAAAGTACTGTTACCTGATATAAAAAATCTTGCTGAACGATTAATACCAGCTACTTTGATCGTAGTACTTTTTCCGGACATTTAAGTGGATGTAAAAAATACTAACATTTTCTTCGTTATTTTTTACGATATTCAAGCACTTTTATCAGGCATTTAGAAAAAAGCACCAAGCCCTCTGGCAATCTTATTTCGCGCGGTAACGAGCTCAGCCACCGTCGCACAGCAGTAGAGGGGCCAGTCGGGAGTTTCTGGTTAGAGCTGTGCCCCGCTGGGGGATATATCAGGACAAGGAAAACCCCTCCAGCCGATGCTCAACGTGCAGGTCGATGCCGAATCACACGTGTCAAAAACGATACACTACACTCACGGGACTAGTGAAGGCCCAAGTTGCCAACGCTCCAGGAAAAATTAAATACTCACGCAGTGACAAGCTAGGCGTCAGTTTAACACTGTCAGGATGCGGAAAGGACGCACATTGCGATTTTGTAAAACGGTTGCTGATTAGTGGAAGCAGGAAAGGCGGCAGCGGGGCGGCGGAAAGACGTTCAATTAAAGGTCACGAGGAGCGCTGCAAACCGCGGGCGGCGATCCGTCGCGCTGCGGTTTCACGCGCGACCGCCCTTTCGCCGCCCAGGGCGATTTCCGGGTGGCAGCTGCCCGCCACCACGTCGAGGCGTTTGACCCTTCGACACGCGCCACCGCCCGCCCGCCCGCCCCGCTCCTCCAAAAACCCCTCCATCACGCCCTGGACCTTTTCGCGGATTTTGATCAAACCACCGCCGGAGGTGAGTCAGGGCCACTGCAGTGTCTCTGACCCGGAGTTCCTACTGTTTGAATTCCGCGTCGGGAGCGACTAGCTAGATCGAATACTAGTCTGAATTCGGCCGGGCTAACTATCTAGTGTCGAAAATCACCATCGGGACTCGAAACTAGGACCAGAGATACTGCAGTTTTATCAGTTGATACCCTAAGCCACCTGTGAAGGTAATAGTATCTTCGGGTGAACAAAATTGGGCGAGGGCACGTTGTTCCATGAAAGAGTCGAATCGCAATCAACTAGATCTGCGACCTCCAGAAAGGCGTGCGAGTGGCTGTCAGGCACGAAGGGGCCGCCTGCCTGCGCTGTCGAGGGCAACGCCCCCGCGCAATTGGGCGGCGCGGGGCGCGCGCTCACGGACATTGGGGCGATCGCCCGTGGAGGCTCTTTTTGCAGCCGCAGAGATTGAAGGGGCCAATGCGGCGCGCGAGGCGGACGGCCAACTATGGCCCGGAAATACAACGCAAGCGGACAAAAATGCTGTCATTCCAAGTAAATGCAAACACAACTGAACTTTGTTAACTGGAGAGTTATGTATTCGTTTCTTGACACCATGACAGCATAAATACGTCTCCTAGAGTTACATGATTGTTCTGTATACATCGTTGACGCACAAGTAGTGTTACATCTCGAAAATCGTCATTGTTTCTCATTTCAAAGAGGAAGAATATATATAGAAATTAGTACATTACTATTAGTTTTTTTAGATAAATCATAAAGCGTCGTAGTGTAAAAGAAAAATAGACAAGAACGGTTCGAAATAAACGTCTCGTGCCATATTAGAGTCTGTCTTCTGCAATTTCACAATTTTAAATACGTGTTCCATTGCTTGTGCACTTCATAAGTGTAAATCTTCTTAAGCTCGAAAAAGAAGGATGTAATGAAAGTTTTAGCACTTTTGGCTTAAAAAATCAAAGCAAAAGAATGTTGTATAACCGCCTTTGTAAACATATATAACGGAAATGTAATAATATATGAGGTAATAATGAATAACAAGAGAAAACATGCAATCATAAAACATTAATTATTACGAAAAACGCGAATCCTAATATCGCGCGTATTTATGAGCGCCCGCGTTTATGCGTCATTTGAACTGGAAGGGAAGGATGGAAAAAACAGCACGGAACACTAAGCACCGGCCATTTTTCTTTTCATACGTGCTTGAATCACGTAAATTGGACAGGTAAAAAAAAAATTGCTTTCGCCCGTTTTTTCGCCTTTGAAGCCACCGTGCGGTGACGAGGGACGTCCGTTGACGCGCGTCCCGCGGGAAAGGAACGGCGGCGATCCGTCTGCGCCAGCGGGCGATGGACGGCCGCATCGCCCGGGGGCTGACGCCGTCCGTCGCGTCAAGGCGCTGCGGCCCCTCGCGCCCCGGGCTACCCCCGCCCCCACCCCCGCCCTCGCGTCAGCGCTTGCGCTCCCGCCCCGCCCACACCCCGGTCACGCGCGGCCGGCGCGGGACGCCTTTCCCGACACGCGGTGCCGCATGAAGCCTCGTAGCGATACATCGCTCTTCGACGACTACCTACGTACCCAGCTGGCAACTCGTATCCCATCTCTCCGCCTACGTCCCTACCAACCTAGGTAGCCGTTCTCCTACTATCCCTCTGATCGGTAGTTTTCCGTGGTTTCTTCGATCAACACCAGATGAATGCTGGAGCACCACACTAACAAAGGGACCATGGACCGGGCGCGATCTTTCCTTCCTCTTCCTTGCCCTATCCTCACCCCTTACATGTATTCTTACACGCACGTCGGCAGATCGGTCGGGAGTTTAGAGCTTGTCCCGGCTGGGACGATGCCCCGCTGACGGGAGATACGTGGCTGGGAAAACTCTGCTAGCTGCCGTTAGGATGGTGATGGATCTCGCCATCCTACGGGTGAACACCACCGCCACCTCCCGAGGCAAAACATGCATTACACTTACGGGACTAATGGCCTTAGAACGCAATCACTAACAGTCAATCCAACTAACCACCCCAGGAATTGGCCAAACATTGAACCAACCAATGTAACTACTTACCTAGGTGCTTACGACGTACCTAACTTTTACACGTAATCTCCTCTCTACCTCTCAATATATGAGCATACCGTCACTCGCTCCGCAGCTTGCCCCAGACATACAACCCATTTTATTGTTTATTTTCTCGCCTACATCTCTTCCTATTTGCGCTACTTTGATGTTACGATACTCCCATTACGATTCTCTGCGGCATAAAAGAAGTAGCCTCTTGATTACTTTCCCCTATATGCCGACATTCTTCGCCACAATCATTCCTATATTTCTGTTTTTATTAGTCGATAATTCCCATACCAATCAAAACAGACTTGTCGTTCACACTGATTATTTTTTACTCGTTCAGGTCATCTGCAAAAACTTTAGTTCTATGTACTCACTACTCACAATCTCTCCTCTAAAAAATCATTCAATCTTCTCATTATCTATCCAACCATTACACGGTTCGTTATTTAAAATTTAATTTCTTGCTACTAATTTTCCATTCAACTTTTTCCACGTCCGCTTTTACTGCGAGCTGTCTACTACGTGTCGATTGAACACGGCCGTCACATCTCTAAACTTCCATCTTGGTTCTTCGCCTTCAGTTTTACCTCGGGTGCCAAGCCTCGATCTCGCCGACTTCCACTTCACTGCACCCGGCTTCACTCACCTTCCGCACCAATTCTACAGGTTACCCGGGGAGGAAACGTTGGATATTCGAAAATAAGTTCTTAAGACAATTGTAAGCAAATATTGTCCAATAAAATACTTGGATATTCCGAATTCTTGAACCGCAATAAACACCCAAAAGTTTGATTGCAAAAATGCTTTCTAAGCAAAAGTTTGCATTGCAGAAGCTTATAAACACTCCAGAAACATGAAAATTATTTACTATTTACAAAAGAAATTAATATACTTGTTCAGAAAGAAACTTTAACCCAGAAATAAAAAGCAGTCGAATTGTGTAAGTTGGATGCTTTAATTATAAATTTGTTTACAAAGAAAAATTAAAACAGAAATAAAAAAAAGCAATTGCGTAAATTGAGAGCTTCTATGCCTTAATGTTTCTTTCTAAATAAATATATTAATTTCTTTCTTAAATAATAAACAATTTACATGTTTCTGAAATGTTTACATGCTACAGCATAGCAAACTTCTGACTAAAAAAGCATTTTTTTTTTTTAAATTACGTTTGAGTGTTTATTGCGGTTCAGTCGTTTGGAATATCCAAGTAGTTTATTCGGCAAAATATTCTTAAAATTATCTTCTTTAATATTATTGAGCTTCTTTTCCAAATTTCGTTTCCTCCCAGGACACCTGTATAGTTTAGCGGCTCTGCTCATCACTCCGCTTCCCCTTTCCTTCTTCCATCCCGCACTGCCCTGTTCCCCTCACCCGCCCGCACCGTTTCGCCCCACCCTCTCCGCCGCCTCTGGAAAGCCCCGTCCGCCCCTCCCCGCCGCGTTCCGGCCAGACGAGCCATCCGTCCACCCGACAGCGGCTCCCAGCGGACGGAGGAATAATACGCGAATCAAGGTAAACCCCTGTCCACGTGGCAGCAAGCGATCCACGTGGCACTGGCAGGTAGGACATGCGAGGGGACAGGGACAGAAGAGAAGCGTCGACTCAGCAAGGGTTAGCACAAACGCAGAGGAGGAAAGCAAACAGTAAAGCCAGAACAAGCCCGTTTTCGTATAGATCGTGGAAGGAGGTTAGAGGATAAAACAAAAATTCTACACATCAATAAAACGGAAAAAATACCTTATGTTGTCTGGATTTCGCGTGCGGTTAGGACACAATTTGTGACCTAAGAATTTCTTTGCAATTCCTTACTTATTCGCGCTCAGAGAAGCATTATTATACAAATTAAACACAGTCTTCTCATCATAGAAATCTCTAAACGCGCGTCATAACACCAGCTCCTCAAGATGTTTTCCAATGATATCACCTTCAAGATGAAACGTCGGCGTCTGACGAGCGTGTAGAAATTGTGCTAAACGACACCTGGTGAGAATCGCATGACGGGTTGGAGTGGGTGGCGAGGCTGGGACGGAGCAGGGAGGGAAAGGGCATGGCGTGGCGTGGCGTGGACGCTACTTCGGGTGGCTGGGAGCGATGTGGCGTGACGTGGCTAGGAGTGGCGAGGTATGGGAGGGGCGTGGCGATGAGAGGGGTGTGGCGTGGCAAGGACGTTGCGTCGCTTGGCTATTAGGAATGTAGCGTGGCGGGGCGTGGCGGGGCGTGGCTGGGAAGAGAGTGGTGTGGCTGGGGGGAGCGTGGTGTGGCTGGGAGGGGTCTGGAGTGGCGTGGCGTGGCTGGAAGGAGCGAGGCGTGGCGCAGAGGGACGGGGTGGAGAGGAGGCGTGTGGCTTAGGGAGAAAGGGGAGGGAACGAGTAGCAAAAAACGCGCGGGTATAAATCACGCGGTCAGCGCGGAAGCTTCATGACGCCGTGCGTGGGTCTGAAGGCCACCGCTTTGTAATTGGGACTCTTGTTTCCCTTCAGTTGCATAAAGCCGCTTGGTTTTCTCCATTCGCCAGAAAAATAATTAATGTGGCGTTTGAAAATACGGATTTCCAATAATCATCGTCGGTGGAATAACTTTTGTCTTAGTTATTTACTCTGTACTCAAATATGTTTTGAATTTGCAAACATCGTTATTTAAGAGAAAAGATTTCGTCAAGAAAAATTAGTTTTCGATGAAGAAAATCTACATCTATACAAATTGTATGTTTCGTTTTGCCCATGTTCAGATAGAAAAAAAATTCCATTCTAGTGATTACTACAATAACACATAGGTGACGTGACATTTTGTAAATGGTTCCGCTATCTATCATTAAACGAAGGCTTTCAACTCTTCCTAACAATACATAACCATTTCGTCGAGGAATCTTCCGAATTTTATTTCAGGTTTCGTCTTGTGTAAAAAAGAATATAAAACCCGCGTCGCATTTCAAGTCTTATTCAGGCAACCTAAAGAAATGCAATCAAATGAAATTTTATATCTGACACTGAAATAAGTCGGAGGATGAACAGAATTTATTACTGATTCCTCAGGGACGAGTAAGTTGTGGAAAATGGCTGATTTTATTAAGTCAGTTCCAGAACCTGAACAAAAACAATCTTCGTTTAAATGGAATTGTTATTTATATTAATCAGTCGTTTCTATGATACGGTAACTAGTAATTTTCGGAAACTGTGTTTTTTTGAATTAATTAAAAAAATAGAATATTACCATCCAACTTCAGTGATCAGGCTTTGAAATGTAGTAGAGTTATGAAAAGTATAATTTAACAACCCAATCACCACTTTCATGCTAATAACAAACATTTCTAACAACAATCGTGCTTCACTTCGTTATTGGGTTTTCTGCTTATACCAATTATACTTTTACTATTATTACTTTCGTGCTACCACTTACGCAGTAGAGAGAAAGTTATGTAATGCTGCACGAAAAAAGGCGAATTTTTAAATCAAGTAGTGAAGTAAATTTAAATAATACGTTAAAATGGAATATGAAGTTTCATAAGATTTCACACAATTTTAAAGGTAATTTGAATTACGAATCGAAAGACGCATGATCGTCATTGATTTATTTCATTCTAAAATCATTATAAAATACTTCATGTTCTGTTTAATATTAGAGATGGTAACACAATTCGGAAACTCTATGTACATACAAAAGGCAACCAATTCTTTGAACAAAATTAATTATTATACAAAAGGTTAGAAATTGCTACAGAACTCGCTAAAACGTTAATTTCTTTAATTATAGTAAGGGAATGTACTGCCATCGTTTTTTAATTTCCATTTAATCATCATAACCTCCAATTCTTCCAGTCATTAACTTTTTCTCTTTCGCTGAAGATATTTTCTGTATACTTTGTGATGTATTACTTCCAACCTGCCAATATCATACCAACAAGACCTTATCACTCGCCCTTGTCAGTTGCGACATCACAGGAAGGCGGCCGAGAAAGGAAAGGAGAAAAGGCAGAGAGCGGGACAAATTTTACGCAGAGGCGATCGTAAATTTAGCAATCCACAAACGTTTTGCGACAAAGTTATAACTTCTCTCGATTTTACGAGCGTTAAGCTCTGCCGGGCTTCGCAGTTTGCTCGTATTACAACTCTGGAGAGTGAAAGAGCTTCTACAAAAGGCAAAAGGGAAAATAGCAAACTCGAGTCTTCATTGTTTTTGGTGTTATCCTGACACGTGGAAACTTTAAAAAGTATGCAGTGAAGTTTCAGAAGTTATCTTTTGACGACGTGAACGTGAAAAGAATCCTTCTTTACAGCATTTCCTGTAAGTACATATACTTAAAAGAGAATGTAACCAAAAATGAAAATAAAAAATAAAATTCTATAGCTGTGTAAGAGATAGATTAGTATCAGAAGCTTTTTTGGAATACATTTAACCCGAGTCTTTCTGGACAGGGTTTCCATGGTGTGGACGGTACATATGGGAAGTACCCATATGCTAACACTCATGCATGTTCTTATAAGACAACTACTAACTTCAAATTTTGCGTTAATTAATTCTAGAAGCTTCTACAGCTCGGATCCACTGCGCTTAAAAGATATGCTCACTGGGGGCAGGATGTACTAAAGACATGCAGCTAATATCATGTTTCATAGAAATTCTCTCAAGATAGAATGAATGGAAATAACTGAAATAGAACCCTGAGTACACCTTATAGATCCTCAGCCGATTAGGATGATTTTTTAACAAGCAGGGCCGTCATAAATCTAACTAGAAAAAGAACCATGGGATACACCGAAGTGTCCATCTCCCGCCGATCATAAGATGGCTTCTTCGGAAGCTCGGTCGATAGAAATGGGTAGAAAGGAAAGAAACCTTAACCTATATCTGCATCTATGTAATAGGTCCCCAACCGACCATAAGATTTCTTATGAAGCTCGGTAGAGAGAAATCGGACAAGAAAAGGGCGTTTGGGTACATCGAGGTCTAACGGATTCCAACCGGTGCCCGTCCCGCTCATCAGAACGCCCGTCGACCCACCAGCCGATCCGTCCCCTCCGCGTCCGGTCGAACGGACGGATGGACGGAGGCTTCCGCGGGGCAACGAGCGAGTTCCTCAGGTGCGACGGAATTGGACGTGCGCTGCCCGGGCAGCCCCTGGCGGAATTTCATTAGCCGTCCGCCTCGCAGGCGCGCCCTTCGCCGAGACCTTCCCCACCCAGCCCTGCAGGGCAGTCGTGCGACGGGAGGGCGCACAGGTTCAAGGCCTGCACTAGCCCTCGCTCTCCGGAGCAGGTGGAGTTTTCTCACGTCCCAGTGGCTCACTTTTGATGTTGGCCGCCGTTGGAGTTCCTTTGCTTGTTCCTTCTTCCACATATTCTTCGTCGTTTTTTACATAGGCACACTCCACCTCCTCCTACAGGCGGAGGCGGCCCAGGGCATCAATTGATGACACTGGAGTGCGTCTGACCGGGAGGTCCTAGGGTTAGACGGTGGCAGGATTGTCGACACTAGCTACAGAGCTATGTAGAATTCAGCCGCTGTCTGGTGGCTAATACAGCGCCCGGCTGCTCTTATAGGTAGCTTTCTGTGATTCTTCTGATCAATCTCAGCCGAATGCCAGAGCAGACCTCAACAAATGAACCACGTACATACTTTCTTTTCGTTTCCTTGTCTTATCCACTCCCTTAAAATACGCACACTTCATGCATTCCACTATTAAACATGTAAGGAGACCACTCGGGTGCTTCGAGCTTGTCCCGGCTGGAACAGTCCTCCTTTTGTACCCCGTACTCCGAACTGCAAATCCCCTACACCCACCTGTAGGTAGCGCCAGATCGTATCGGCACCTTCCATGATAAAAATCATGCACTACATTTACGGGATTAATAACGCTCTCGGAAACACGAAAAAATTAATCAATCAACCTTCACTGACAACACACATTGCAAAATATAATAAAGTTATTTACTAGTAATTTATGCTGTTTTTTTAACCGTTCTTCCAATATAAAATAAGCTTCTTAAGATTGTTTTTGACCAAAACTTTACACTGATAACACTTCAAAACTATCGCATAAAAATACGTTTTACCATTTTACTTCCTCGTATACGTAAGTATATTTGGAGTGTTATACATAGGAAAGGGAAAGATAAGTAATGCTGCGGAAACGTGATTTCGAGATTTCAATGGAAATACACGTTCTGGGGCACCTGATATCTTTTTTTTCTTCAAGACGGCCGTCCCTCTTTGTTCATGTATGGTGTTTGTAGTTGGTCAACATTATCACCTAACCTATTCGAATTTTTCAAAAATTAACATTCTCCGTTCGATGTGATCCGATTTTACATCCTGAGATTTTCAAAACATTTCTTAAAATTTTGGGGAATAATTTCAATAATTTTCATTTCGTGTCGAATGATTTATTCCTTTTTTTCTTTTTTCCTTCCCTTCATCATCTTCTATTATCTCTCATCCAACCACCTCTCGCCAGCATTTTCGGCCACGTTCGCCCTTTCGCCCAGATGCCCGGCTGACGCCACGTCGCGCCGAACAGCGACGTACAGGGGTCGCTCATAAAAATTACCGCGCGGCGGCCGGCGCGCCGGGGCGCACGCGTATGGGTGCGCTAATGCAATAGGCCTCATTACGGCGGGGCGCTCTCCCCCCGCCCCGCCCCCTCTCTTGCTGCGCCTCCGCGCGCGCCGGCCCCCGCGCATCACCGGCAGCTACCCAAGCGTCGCCGACGGCTGTGTGTTCAAAACATCAGTAATGGAGGCCGGGAGGACTCAGGGTTCCAGTCCCGACGGTGGCGGATTTTGGACACTACTTTTATTGAATTTAAACACTGTACGAGGTTGATCTAATTTTATTGAATTTAAACACTTCAGCGGCCCGGATCTGATCGGGTTTGCCGTGTTTTTTTACGATCGATACCAGGTGAATGCCGCGGCAGTACCATAAGAAAACGGCCACGGACCGCGCGATCTTTCCTTCCTCATTCTTGACCCCTTCTCTCCCTTCCTTTCATCCGCAATTTCAAGCACTACACTACCACACTTGTCGGGAGCTAAGAACTTGTCTCGGCTGGGGAAAGATACCAGGAGGGGAATTCCCCCTGGGGTAACACCCTGTCAGCCAACGCAACGGCGACAGTTCTCACCATCCAGTGGGGGAGAAACACCTTCATCTCATGCATAAAAACACTGACTACACTAACAGGACTAATGACCGTAGCAGATGATGTTGACGGTCCCGAAATACCAAATAATCAATCACTCATTTAATTAATCAATCAATTCTGGAGAGCAGTGTATGTTGAGACATTCTGCTTTTTCTTCTGCACATTGTGCCAACGTGCCGTCGCTTTTTCGAACTGCTGGGATGTGTTCATCACGGCGTTTTAATTTATTAGGTGCTTTTCGACGTGAATAATTTCTTGTAGCAGAAGGTGTTAGAGACTCTATAAGATAAGGATGTATTTACATTTTCCATCAATTATCTTCTCACTCTCTTGCCATTGCATTAAATTTTCTTTTGTCTTGGAGTTGAGTGAATTAATGAAGAGATTTCGCAAGCAATATTTTGTTTCATAGGGATACCTTGGATGTTTGGTAGTTATCTTTTGCTGTTGGATTCCAAGCCGCGCTTTGTAAAGTGTCAGTTAAATGGCATATTGCTTCTTCAATATATTCACCTGTTTTGTTCTTTGTTTGAAGATGAACTGACGCTTTTCCGGAAATTACTTCATTTTGTTTCATTATAACATAACATTGGATTTAAATGTATTTCAAATATGTTCGAATTGATAGCCATTTCTACTGGAGAGTGGTCTGGTAAAAGAACACACTATGTGCATTCTTTCCAGGTCTATATTCAATTGTTTCAGATGCATTCAATGATTTTTTTAGCTAAATTCAATCTCGAATACAATAAATAATTAAGTCCATTGCTTTCGGGGCGTACAGCACAGTATTTTTTTATGAATTAATTCACCGAAATTACATTTTCTTCATGCACGCGTAATAAGATTTCCGATGGCATTAACATCGTCAGTTCTTTGCCCGGCCCTTGTGCCCCTGCCGGCAGAGCGCGTCCCACACGCCGTTGGCGGGTGACGGCGCCGCCGTAACACGAGAGGTCGCGACGCGGCGGTAAAATCCGGAATAAAATCGCCCGCTCCGGTCCACCCCCATTCACGAGAGTAGCTGGAGCTTGCGCCCTCCACCCCGCCCCGCCACGCCTTCGGAGTCTCCCGCCCGTATAAAAAAGGGAATAAAAAGGACGACAAGGTCTTATACCCATAGGCCTTCATCAAAGACAGCGCTCGGCCAAACCTTGGTGAGATTTTGGGAATGAGAAGCGGTTTCTGAAATACTAGCTAGAGGAAGAGGGAAGTTGAGAGAGTTATTGTCACTCTCCTGTTGTAAGAATACCGGACTTATTTATTTACTTATTTCTTTGTTCTTCTATCTGTGGCGCTAGATATAAAACTCAATCTTTGCATTAAACTGTTAATCGTATCGCAGGGGAGTGTTGAGGCTTTGAAACATTGGGGACATATATGTGTGTTTGTTTGTATTTATTGACAAAGTTGACCGATAGCGCCGGCCTTGGCTACAAGCGGGAGAGACTGGCGCCCGGGAGGTGTCTCCTTAGCCAGACTCTCAAGCTGCATTAGAAATACGCCATGTTAAAAACTTTTTCTTATCTTTTACATGCTTCTTGATTAAAGGATATTCAAGTGTTTGGTGACACAGGCGACAGTGAATCTGCCCATCACCCACTGTTAATTATGGGAGTAGGATCACGATGTGTGCTGAGGTTAGGTTCCCTCATGTTAAAGTTCGGCTCTACCCGCCTACTTAGCCAACCTCACCGCTCGGGTGGGTCAAGCCCTACTGATGGCGCCCTTTCTTCCCCGAAGCTCTCAGTTCCAACTAGGGAAAATCATTCCGAGGTAGCCCTTTGGCATAGGAACTGTTCCCGGCAGCGCAATTAACGCAGTCCGCAGCGTAGTAATATATTCTTTACATTACACTTATGGTAAAGGGGTAACACTTTAAGAGAGGAGGTGCATACGGATCTGGGAATATGATTTTCGC
Organism: Gryllus bimaculatus; assembly: GCA_017312745.1. Classification (NCBI taxonomy): domain Eukaryota; kingdom Metazoa; phylum Arthropoda; class Insecta; order Orthoptera; family Gryllidae; genus Gryllus; species Gryllus bimaculatus. The sequence goes on along the minus strand of BOPP01000113.1, from coordinate 1,215,416 downwards.
GGGAATGTGGTTCTCGGTTTATTGTTTCTTCACGTTCCAGTTTTTACGAACCGATTGTTTGCCTTGTTAGGATTGTATCAGAACACAGGGTTTTTTCTGGTACAGACGAAGAAGTATATAACCTTAAATTCAAGTTTAAGAACTGAACATCGTGTTCAGCTAAATGTATGAATCGGTTTTTCTGAACTATCCTTTTCTCATATTCGACGTATGATCTCTTTCCTGATGACATCTTTCCTTAAGAACTATTTTCGAATTTTTAGAGAAACATAATAAACAAGACATCAGAGTGATGCTGGTTGCACGCAAATAGAACGTCTCTTTCTGTGATTGGTTTTAAGTTAACCCAGATATTTACATTTTGTCTCACTTTTCTGCCCTACAAACCGATAAGACGCAATCTATTATACACCTGTAGAAACGGATTTTGAATTTTCCTTCAGGCTAATCATCCGTAGCTATTGCATTCACAGCAATGAAAATTGTTGTTTATTTTAATCAACTGAAAAGCAATATTATTTTAGTTAAGGAATTCACGTATCTTCACAACATTTAGTATATTAATTAAAGCAAGTTAAGTTCCTGCCAGCGTGGCCTGGGAAGCAACCAATATGGTTTCATTTCAGATACTAACGCTTTACTACTGTGCGAATGCTCTGTAATTGTCAAGGTTGGCAATTGTGATATTACGCGTCTGGTACAGCTGGTGACGTTGCCGAAACACATTAAACGTCTTGTCCGGTATTCTGCCGATAGCTTCTACGGCCCTGTGTTGTGAAGTCACTGGCATGTAATGCATTGTGTTGTTTAAGTTGCGCATCGTACAACCACCCCTACAGAGTAGATGCAGTATTCATCGCACGCACGTTACGTGGGCTTTATAACATAGTAAGTCTTGAGGAGTGTTATTAGCGCGAGAATGTTATTGATTGCGAAAAAATACATTAACAGGCTATATTACGGTAATTCATACACTTCGGTAAAAGTCCTAGAGCAATTAATAAGTAACCTGAAACTAAAAACAAACTTTGCTAATATATCTATGATATGAACTCTAAACGGAGGAAGTTAACAAAATTAATATTTTTTTCTTCAAGAAGAGAATGGGAAAAAGAGTTTTGACTTACCCTCCTTCAAATAAAATTCATTTTCACATTTGAAGAAGGGCCAGAAATGTCTTGCGACATTATTGTAATCTAATTGTAAACTTTTTCTCAACATGTGGTCTTCAGTCTCATCCCCTAGGATGGGGCTCATCCTTACTGCTCCTAATTACTATATTTTTTTATTCATAGAATACCACGTCTTCTTTCTTTGCACGTAAGTCCTAAAAAAGATTTGTATGCTAAGACAGCAATATCAATAATACATAATACCTGTCTCATAAATAGTTCTAGTGTAGTTGGCTGCAAACAGGTTTCTAGTTGTGGTTAAGTTCCAATATCTTATAACAGTATTAAATAAAAGCAATGATCACTTTAAAGCACACGACTGAAACACGATAAAAGCGAACGCTTCAGTCACTCGACACTAGATACAGACTTGTCAGCAGACATCAACTCTGAAACCCTCCCACAACTACCATCTCATCAACAACCCCTCAACACAACTCACCGCTCATACGCTCGTACTTAAAGCCTTAGATACAGAGAGTAGCGCATTCAATTGTTTCACCAATCCCATCCCTTTATACCTTGTTGTCAGGAGAATTGAAACTGTGTGTATTCTGTATGTTCAGAATCATGAAACTATGCCAAACCAATATCAATATTCTTGAAAATCTCCACGCCACCAAATTGTTATAATTTTCCATCAGCACCTGAATGCTGTCTGGCGGGACATTCGAGTATGAGACGACATTTAATGGCGACATTTGCACCACTCTATGTACCTAGGGACCCTAGATCGCATGGCACTACGCGGCGGGCCGTTAATGCCTTTAAACTCATCCGTTCGGTCCTTGTTAGCAGACTTCAACTCTCAAAACCTCCCACCACCACCACCACCACCACCACTAACCCATCAATAACCCTTCACTCAATGCGCCATTTGCAGTAAAAGCAGTTGCGGCGGCGATGGTGAAACGGTTAGCGTACCGGACTGTTGTACCGAAGATGGCGGGTTCAAACCTGATCGATGCCGGCGAAAAAATCCTTCGTACGGAGTACCTTCCTTCGGAGAAGAAGTAAAGCCGGCTGTCCCATGTTAGTAGATTTACTTGCATGTAAAAGATCCACAAGCTCTGAGCTAAATTTAAATCGCCAGTTTCTCGCCCAAGAAATACCTCCTTTCTCTGCTAGTTGGTGAAAGGAGCGTAGCGGAAATTTGCGTGGTCAGACGGAAGAGCGGGCCTGATGGCCCGAGTCTCGCCACGTAAAATAAGGCATTAATTCAATTCAATTCAATTCAAACGCCTGTAGGCCCGACCGGTCAGCCCGGCCGCCCACGTGACGACAGACTTCCTGCGCGATAGAGGGGGGCGCGCGCGCCGCGCACGCTGCAATTACCGCCCTCGCAATCGCGCCGTAATGCGTCGCTGCGTCGGCACGCGCGCTCGCGGCGGGCGGATGCTGTTTCGCGATCGCTTACGCACGCGCTGTCAATGGGTTTGCGTTGGTGTACAACTGATTTGGAAACGCGCTTCCGTTCGTTGGATTTGGTGTGACGAAGTACACGCAATTCCGTTTACAAACGTCAAACGAGTGCGTAATGGTTTTCCGTGGATTCTACGTTCAACACCAGGTGAATGCCGGAGTTTTTGTTATAATAATATTATTTACAAAAACAATAAATTGCCTTTATTAATTGTGAGTCGCAGACTACTACAGTAGGCGGCGTGTAAGCGACTACCGGCAGCGTGTAAGAAACTCCAGAAATTCACTCCCCACGTGCTGTGGTACGTCATGTGATCTGCTCTGAAGCAATCAGCTTGCGGGGATTTGTTTACTTACGTACAGACAGAGTTCAGCATTGCCGCTCATCTTACTCACGCGAAATGGCGGAGGCGATACGTTTCGCGTCTGGCGAAGGTTACGACCCTGATATCAAATCGTGGAGTCGTCTGTCAGTAAGTGCTAATGTTTTGAGATTTAATTTATCTGCATGTAGGTGGTACCGTGAGCGTAGTAATGTGCGGTACGAGCATTATCGGAGCCCCTTATACGCTGCCGGTACAGTAGGTCCGCTCTTTCTTCTAAACACTTCACTGAAATTATTTCTCCTGGATTAAAATAAATGATTTCAAATTCCCACTTGCTGTTTTATTAGTCAGACCTTTGTAACATTTTCCCCACATACGGAAAGTGAAATATGAGTAAAATTGTACTTGTAAAATGCTTGGTAGATATAAGATAATACAACTAGTGAGTTAAATACCGGATTGGTATTTAAAAGGCAGAAAGATTTACAGAGCCAGGCATTCTAGCATTCTCTTTTAATTCCAGGCATTCTAAGCATTTTATGGACAAAAACAGGCAAAGAGCCGATAGTGTTATTTCACTACATGGATTATCACAATTGGTCTTTCCACGACTCTATATCTTTAATATATAACTTGATGCCATTCCATAGAATAAGCAAAAACACAAGAGCATTTAACAAAAGGAGTATGTCCGTCTGAACTTGGCACAACAGCCCTCACGGGGCCAAGGTCTACCAGCGGCATTCCGGCCGTGTGGCCATGGACTAAGGAGTAAGTGTGGTTAAGCACATAGACGTCCATACGCCGTATTCTAGTCTTCTCAACTTGAAAAGCGAGCTTTCTCATCGTCACACAGCATCGTCACATTGCGAGGAAAGCTCACACTATAATGTTGCCTCACCTGAAATCTAACCCCGGATTCCGTCATTGAAAACGAGCACGCTGACCAATGATCTATCTCTGAAGTCCAAGAAAAGGAGTGAGATAACCAAATATGTATACTTCTAAAATATGATAGCTTTTTCTTTACGGTTCAGTACTTATTTTTACATCAGCTACTTATTTTTAACTGTCATATAAATTGTGATAACGGCGTAAGATCAAAAGATAATTTCAAATGCAATAAATGAATACAAACCGATGGAATCACTATTTTTAAGTTGATTTACGATTGATTTTTCAAACAGCAAGATATTGCTATGTCAAGAACACTCATAACATTAATTCAAACTTGAAAAACAGCCATAAAAGTCTGTTAGTGCGACCCTACATCGCATTTCCTATCGAGAAATGTGGTCATGAGATAATGGCTCTCTAAATTGTACTCCATCAACATTTAGGATAACAGCTCAGCGCAATGCTTTAAACGGCTCTATTTATCATTGAATGGTCCTCTGGCCGTCCCTTCTTCAAGCAACTGTTTCGCTTCAAGTCAGTAGCATCGAAAACAGGAAACATCATTTATGAGCAATATTCTTCTACAGAGCGCCAGCAAAGTCTCTCCGCACCGAACCGAACTAGGGTCTCCTATTAAAAAATGCATTTATCTTGTTTGCAACCAGATCAAAGTGAAACCAGAAACAAGTGAAGGGGTCAGTAGTTTCAGCATCTATTATAATCGTGGTGAGAAGGCAATTTAAGTGTTCAAGCTGTAACTTGTGATACCAAAATAATTTCTATTGCAAGCAGTTTCACCAGCTAGGTGGCACTGCGGACTTTCCTGGCTCGCTACATAAAAGTAGGACAGTCAAAAAAGAATGTTCAATACGTTCCAGAAAGGAAATTCTTCAGAAAACGCAAACCAACAGAGTAGCGATAAACTTAACCAACTATACAAACTCTCGAACTGTTTTTTTTACCGTAACAAAATGCTTAATCCACCACGGTTTAAAACAACCGCAGTTTAGAAGAAGGAATGGACAAAAGACAATACATACTTATTTTTTACTCGAGTATTACATTTCAGAGTAAGAAAAGGCAAATTAAAAATTATATATAATATATCGAGGTGTAATGTACGTTTTAAGTGGACTAGAAACACATCGGAAAAAGTATCGTTTTTTAAACCAAATTCCATGATTTCGTAAAGATTTAATGATAATGACTGTTTACATGAACAAATGGATTCTACTTATTCGATTCTCTTATAGACGACGTAACCGTTTAAAGAGAACATTTTCTAAAAATAGAATGGTATCAACCATCACTTTCCTAAGAAGTATTATTCCTAGAATGAAATACACCGTGACTGGCGAACTGTGCGCGTCTACATGCCTTCTCCCACTCTCGTCCGTGTGTACTCTGTCTGCCGTTTGCTCTCGTGCCAATCGATGCAGGGTTCCTCGCGTGCTCGCCGCAGAGGCCATTTCCTCAAATTAGCAGGTGGTCCTAAATTTTATTATCCGAATTTAGTATCCAGTGTAAACATAGCACGGCGCCGCCGCCGCCCATTCCTCCTCCTCCTCCACATCGCCCATCGCTCTCTCGCCATCCGCCGTTTCATTCGACCTAATGCGCTACCACCCCCCCGCACCGCGGTCGTTCCCCCAGCCCCAGCAAGCTGCTCACTCGCCTTCTCGCCCTCACCCACAGCACACTGCTTGCGAGCCTTTCCCGATTCTCACTCGACCACCCCATCCCCACTCGCGCACCTTTCACCCCGCCCTCACTCGTCCACCTATTCCTACTCGCCCACCCTTCGCCCCGCCCGCACTCGCCCACCTTTTCCCACTCGCGCATCTTTCACCCCGCCCTCACTCGTCCACCCATTTTCACTCGTCCGTCCTTGACTCCGTCTTCACTCGTCCACCCATTCCCCACTCGCCCATTTTCATTCATCCACCCATTATCACTCATCCACCTATTCCCACTCGTCTAGTTGTTAGCATTTGCCCAGTTCCCTTCCTCGTCCATCCGACTCCACTCTCCTTCTGAATCCCAAGTGCCCACCGAACCTCACTCCTCTATCCATCCCCACTCGCTCACTCATTCCCATTTGCTCAGTATCCTCAATCGTCCATCGAACTCTTTCGCCTGCCTGTCCATACCGATTCATCTATTCAGCCCTACTCGCCCAATCATCCTCTTTCCTTCATCTTTTTCTCCCGCCTCTCCCCCCGCTCATCAACTCCACCGTTAACTCCATCTCAGGCGTGAATCCTCCAACCCAATACCACTTCTCCCGCCTTCCCCAATCCTACCACTTACTTCTCGTCGCCTGCCCAGTTCTCATGCATTACCTCACTAAGTACTCAATCTCTGGTACCACATGCATTATGGCCACAGTCGTGCCTAATACAAAAGGGGAGAACTACATTTCCGGACCCCTTTGTCCTATTATTATGACACTCTTAGCCACACCTACATTTTATTTTTATCTACATTCCGAATTCTTCGTTTATCGAGCATGCACTTAACATTCAAAAACCTGGGCACCTACCACCCCCAATTCACCTTTCCGATTCATTCGTCGAGCCAATTCTCTACCTTCGATTCCATCTCTCCACATAATATCCATTTACGTCCCGAAGAGAGAAACCCTCATCAAATTATTTCCCGCTCTTTCTTTCCCCTCCAGACCTTCTCCCTCCCTCTTCCCACCCTCGCCGTGGGCCGAGGTCTCACAACCCGCAAAGTACGACCGGCAGCGATGTCCCCGCGAAACCCATGTCTTGGCGCCCCGTAAAACAGCGGAACATGTAAACCCTCGCATTTCGTTGCTAAAGCCCGTGTGCATCTCTTTGGAATAAACACTTTTTTCTCTCTTGCGGGGAGTTTACTGTGCCGGAAGGCGCATAATCGACGTTGAGAATTATGGCACAGGAAATTCGTACTTTGTTACGGCGTTGTTGGGCAGTTTCTCCCTCCCATTCGCGTTTTATCGACGGGGATGCTCGATTATTGGTGTTCGTGAAAAGCAATCGCGTTTAAAGGAAACGGTGGTTCGTGCAAAGCTGCAATTATTTTGGATGTAGTTTAACAGTAATTAAAGTTGCTCGATTTAATTTGGCGTAATTTTCCGAACTCCATATTTCAACCGAACAAAGGGCTTAAAGTTGACTTTTAAAGCTCCCTGAAATAAACTTAATTTTGATGAGAATTAATATGCTCCTTACGAAAGTCGAAAGCGTATTTTCGGATCAAATCTTCTAATTGAAATAAAAATCTCAAAAACCATATTTTGGTTGAAAAATTGCTGACCAGTACTAATTATTTGATAAATTAGTTTGGCAATACGTTTTTCTATTTCAAAACTTCGTTTCCACAACAAAAAATGTTCATTAGACAATAATACCAAGTAAACGATTTAATAAAAATAATGTCGCTACGTAGTAATGGCTAGTTAGTCAAAAACCTAAAGATGTTGTATGAGATACCATTACTTGTACATTGAAATTCTAATTCACACATTATCAATGCGTTGATTTACTTGGAAACCAACCAGTGTGAATCTCAAGTATTTTAAGCTCATATCTTCGCATAATTTTTCAATAAAGACAATACAATGCAACTCGTTTTCACGGTCCTTACATCGATCCTCTTCAGAATAAATATCCCTTTTCGCTGACACGCCCTTGTTGGCGGACTTTATAGGGGGGCAGAGTTAACTGAGCCATCTCTCAACACATCCAACGGTCACACCCATGTATGATAAAACCCTGTTAAAATTTTAAGCAAGTCATTTGCTTTAAAGAGAATAGCATCATATGTGAACGATCTGTGAACAGTGCCGACCTACCAAAATGTATTGTACAAAATCTTTTCAAACTTTTGAATAAACACTTCACTAGAATGCTCGAGATTTAGCGACTTTCCTCCGTTCTTTGGAACTCGGAATGTACACAAAATGTGATCAAAAGTATCCAGACACGTCCAAAATGGTGTTATGATGTAGTCGTGTTTTTCATGGAGAGGGCTTGCACCCCTTGATGTTGTGTGTGACACTATCACGACACAGGCCTACGATGAAGTTTAAAACACCTTCTTGCTTCTCACTGGATCGTAGTGAAGTGCTTTGAAATATACACTCCTTTGTGAAGAAGGAAATTACAAATACAGCTTCTCGTAAAGGCAGTGTCGGTTGCCCGATTTCGCTCGAATTTGGGGCTTTTTTCGAATCAGGACAGAAAACCTTTCATTAGCTTCCACGCCTTAAACAAACAAGAGCATCAATGTTTCTGAAGACCCGTGCAAGGACGAATAACCCGGTACCCATAGTTGCAACGCAAGATAAACTAATCACACCTTTAAAAAAAAAATTCAATCGATTTTTTTTGTGACAGTCTTTAAACCGAGAGAGATGGTTCAAGGCATCAACTGATATCGCTGCAGTCCACCTGGCCGGGAGTTAGCTAATGACCTAGATGTTGATGCAACCTTAAATTAAAAAAAACAAACTAGGATACACTGATTGAGGGAACAGTTGCCTTCGCTTCCTTGCGTTTAGTGCCCGTTCACAGCATTAGTTGATGTAAGCGGCTGGTGACCGCCGGCGCGCGCGCTCTCTGGGCGGCCGGCGCCGCGGCGCGCGCGGACAAAAGGCGGGAGGGCCGGCGGGAGACGAGGGCAGTAACGATTGGGAAGACTGCGTCCATCCGGGCGCCGTTCGAGCGACGTCGTTCGCTCCGAAATACCGCACGGCCGCTCAGAAGCGAGCGGAAAGCAGGGGCGGCTCCGTTAAGTGCCTCGCACCACCTGCTACACAAGACGCGGTGGGTGTTGGCGGATGGGGCGGGGCGGGAGGCGGGGGCAGTGTGTCGAGTTTTTACGAGAGGGGATTCTCTCTCGTGAACGTTATTGAAATTTAATTATCTTTGAAACAAAATATAGCCAAACACTTCCTGGAAGAACATCTAAAAAACAATATGGTGGCTACCAATATCTTGCCACGGTCTAAAATTCAAATTCAAATCAAAAAAATAAAAACAATTCAGCCTACAGAAACATATTTTTGAGGCATATGGAAGGATTTATGAAGGAAGACCATGTATAATTAAACAATCGACGAAGACGAACACAAAAAAGTTAGGAGTACCGTCTCCTCCCTCCCACACACACAGTCACACAAAAAGAAAAAGCATTTCTTAAAAAATGTTATGACAAAAGAGGTAGTGTCAGAAAATACCGCAACAGATGAATATAAATATTGACCATGTCAGATGGAACTGGTGAAAACAATAATCCTTGAAAAAGACGGGAACAAAGACACACATATTTATTTCGAATAAGACGTACTTTACTTTGAGAAAGTTGCATTTATCTGAATATTCAAAATAAACATCCAAACTTTCATATTTTAGACTCATCCACAACCCACACATTTAACTTCTTTCCTCACAACGCAAGCGACAACGCCGTGAACAGGAGCTAGCAAAGCAAAACAATTGAAAAACAGTGTCAGCGAATTCTATAAACAAATTGAGTTTGGACAGTTAACCACTCAGGTGCTGATGCCATATATTCCACGAGTGAAACCAGTTTCTACAACTTTGAAGAGCTTGCGACGCCACCTCGCTACGATACTTCGTGATTCGCTGTTAAAGGGAAGCTTTTCATTTCGGATTGCGCTCTCCGCCGTGGAGTCTTCCCGCGGATGCTCAAACAGCGGCGAGTTCAAAAGGTCGAAAGCGGACTCAAATTTGCATTAAACCTCGAGAAGATTCTTCAGCCTCCGCCTTCCATCTACAAAACGACGAGCGGAGCGGAGAGGCGAGCGGACTTCGCCTGCGCACACAGGCGCCCGCCGCTGGGCGCAAAAATCAACTCACTCGAGAATTTAACAAATTGCCGGCGCTTCACACTCAATTTGTCGAGCGTAAACAAGCTTCTGACGAAGTGCTGCGAGACGGAAAACGTCTTCGTGAAGAAGTCGCCGGAGAAGCCGAGGTGAGGTGGGTGGCAGTTCAGTGACCGCCGGCTTAAAATTTTGAGCGATTGACAGGTTAGTGGTGAGGGAGTCAAGTGTCTAATCTGAGCCAAAGTGAAGGATGTTGCAACGAGAAATCTAGGGATAAATGAACGTCATATATGGTTTCTTTTAATTTATGTTCACTTCAGTCCGTTACTTATTCTCTACTTCCAATACTCGAACTATCATTAAATCTTTTTTTTCTGCAACATGTAGCCTTTCACCTATTACGCAAAGTGCCATTGATTTGCCCATCTTTTTCTCGTCTGTCTTCTCCTTCTGCTCTTAGATTGTAGATTATTCACAAAGAGCCTTCAGTAACTCCATTTGTGGTTCTATCTCTGATCTTTAGTTCCGGTTTTAGGCTATATTATAAATTCATTTTTATTCTGTAGCCATATTTTACAGTCTATGTTTGACTATAGTACAAAAGTGCATTGCCTCAGTATGAAATACTATTTTTCTAATAATTTAATTTTTTTCGAATTATGCCAAACATGATTTGGATCGTTCCAGCTGTTCCTTACATCCACTTCTCGTAATTTCAAAAGTTTACATTTTAAGAACAAAACATACATTTAGAGTTGTGTTCTCGTTTATTTTCAAAATCTCATCACAATTGTATGCCTTACTAACGCGTATCCGGAGAGCTTTATTCATTTTCATGCAAGAATACAAAGAGCTTTGGCGTCAAATATGGTAACCCTCAAAGTAGTAGTTTCTGTCACATAATAACATTTGCTTCTTACAATTTGTTGTTCATGTGGTGTGATACTTAAATACTTAATTTATGGCTCAAAGATGTCCTTCAGGTGTGGTGAATTGTATGTAACTCATTCCTTAAACTAAACTGTTCACTTGCTAATAGTGTCCGTGTGAGTTACGTTTTAAAATCGAGCCCATCATTTAAACATAAGAAATGGAATGCATTATTGACGTTCAATTTCGGAGTATCTGATGTGCTATTTTAGTATGACATCATATTATTTGTGACACTTTAAATTCAACCGTTCCATATAAGTACGTCATGATGATTGAGACATACAATCTGTACATTTAATATTCTACACCTTAAACTATTTCAGTTACGCGATTCCAGCATACAGCACGTGAAGGCAGACCCTGCAACCTTCCAAAACTTATTTTCTTAGAAATCATGAATGCTGTAAAGGAGTTATGAGAAACGCACACATTTCCGACCCCCACACGAAAGAAATATTCTTTAATACGGTTATTCCTCCCAGGCGTGACGTCAAGGGGCGTCGTTTGTAGTGAAAAGGCCTCGCCAGCGCCACCAACAGGGCGGCGCCCCGTAGGGACGTTCGCGCAAATGAAGCGAGCTCCTTGGGTTAACTGCTAGCGACCTGCGAGATCGCGGCGCGGGCGCCGGGCGGCGCCGTATTAGGGTCACCAGCAACTCTGCAGATGGCCGCCATGCCGCGCCGCGGGTCTCGCAAATTGCAGTAGTTCAGTTGCGCCTTTGCCTCTCGCCTCGTTTCGAGCCTCGACGACGACGACGCGCAATCTCCCGGAGAATTTCCACTCGGGGAAGACGGCAACAAGAGGCGGCAATCAGGCGCGGCATGTTTACAATTATCCCCCCGAATTGCAACCAGGTCGTGCAACTCTCTGGAGTGTGGATGATGCTAGACGAAAACGTATAAGTAGCGACTTGTCAAATATAAAATTAGAATTAATTAGTCGGCGTTAAAATTAGAAGTTTTTGGACATTTTAGAAAGAGATTGGGACACGTTAGACAAATCGGCATTACGAAAGCTAAACGCGATTGTACATTAGAGAAAACATATTTAAAAATCACCGAAACGTCTTCTTGAACAGTATAAACGAATTGGAGTGTTGACATAATGTCAATTACAAAATACAGATCTGCTTTCCATTAACATTGTCTTAAGAAAGCAATGCAAGAAAAAAACCCGTATAAAACAATAAATATTCGCAACGGAGTTCTGTAATCTACCTACTCTATCAATTACACACCTACACAGACCAAGGTTGTTCAAATACCAAGCCGTAAAAACCCTTACTGAAAACAGTATATTAAAAATTGATATTTTTATGTTGGGATTATAATATCAAAACAATACTATAAACTATTTTTGGAAACCCGACTTACAATTTTACAAATAAATTTGAAACAACAAAGTCGAAAACGTAGATCAGCAGAAGTCATTTCTTTAATTTCCATTGACGCTGGTTATAACATTGTGAAGATTAGGAAATTGCCTACCTCAGTGAATGTTTACGCTTTTTTGTTCTAGGATGCTAATTCTGGATCTTCTTCATTACCTGCAGACAGAAGAAAACAAACATTAATGACATTGAAGTGACAATGTGCAAGGTTCAAGAAGCAAGGCAAATACAAATGGATCAAAGATCATTGTTCCTTTATCATTTAACACTGAATTACATTTAGTTCAAAAACCAATTCGTATTCTACAGATGTAAACTGAAAACATCATGTATCGATTAATACATTAAGGTTTCCCATTTCCAGGGTCCTTCCTTGAAACCAAGGCCCCGCTGTCACGCCAAACGTCCAATGCATTTTTGTTCTTAGCATAGTCACGTTCATCTCCTAGTTCGTGAATTTCAAAATACTCACCACTCCAACCCCGGTGGTCCTCCGCGGTCCGCTGGCGACACTACAGTCGCAAATGACGCGAGCGGCCGTAAACCTCGAACATCTCCGGCGCGGCGCGCGCATGTAGAGACAGCGGGCGGGCGACTCCGGGGGTGGGGCGCCGGGGAAGGGCGTATAACACATGCGGCGATCTGCGCGTGACAGCTCTGTGGCCGCGGCGACCGCCACCGCCACCGCCGGCCCAGGCCCAGGCCTCGCCGACCGCTCGCCGCCCACTGCCCACCGCACGCCGCGCCGCGCCAACCGCCGGGCGGGAGCAAGTTGGCCGCCCTGCCCCGCCTCGGCCAGCCCCGCCACGCCCCCGTTGCGGCAGTTCGCTCGACCAGAGCGCCTGCTGCAGAGTCGTCGCACGTTATCGTCGAGTATAACTTGAAAACGGTGCATCCTAATTTCTCAACACCAGTTTGAGATGCCCTGTAGGGATCTGCGTTGTTTCTTAAGTTGTAATCGACGAATTCATAACTCTTTGAACATTTTATAACATTTCTGTAGATTCAACCTTTCTGCCTCCTCCCTTCCCCCAACATACACACTCCCTCTATCAAAGGCGGTCAAAAATGAATCTCGAAATCTGCTTAAAATTGATTTTACTATTAAATATTATGTGTACTATACTCTTAGAGACTTAAATATTTATTGTCATAAACGCTTAGCAATAGTATGTCTATCCATATTTACCCATCCACCAAAGGCCAATACTCTGTAACGCAGAATTGGAGACCTCGCCATAGCAAGTTGGGTTCCACTATGAAGTTATTTTCCCTTTTAAAACGATGATTGACAACACGGGAAATGTTTGTTTGGGTCCAACAAGTGATATTTATTCGCTTTTGGAATATTCCATTGCAAATCGACTGCGATCGGTTTGTGGTCAGGAGTTCGCTGTTTCACATATCGTAAAATCCTTCGTGCTTATTTCCATAGCGGCGAAATTTCAAAGGCAACGAAATATTTATGAATTCTTTATCTGATAGGAATTCCGAGACGGCCTGCACTTTACTTTCTCTGTAAGCTGTTGGGTTTCTCCTTTTCTACTCTCCACGCATCCTACATGCGTAGACGCACAAAGAAATTCGCACACACACAGAAAAATACTTTTCAAAGATTATATTGTAGATCATCGGGGGCGTTGTTCCTTGGATGTTGAGAGGAAAGGCGCGAATGTGGCAATGTCACGCCTCGGAAATAGTAGGAGCAACTGCCTTTTCTGAACACAATACACATAACGAGACGCAACAAATCATATATTATCGCAGAAGAGTAAGGAGGGAAAAAACAATTCCGTTGACACTTTGAAATGTCAAGCAGTCTGCAGGTTATGGTTTGTTCACGTTGGTTCACGTTATGATGACGACAATGCATGCATTTCCAGTGATTCCATTTCTACTGAAATGTTTTTTGACTCACGTAACTGTACTTCGAACTCGGGAATAGAGGCAACTCACAGGTCATAGCAAGTGACTTATCATTTCTGGGTCAGAGGACTAACAGTGGCCAACACTTTTTTAAGAGGAATAACCTTCCTAAGTAGTTGAGGTACTTCCCTTACAAAATCAGCCTTCAAAAGATACAGGCGACTGAGGCCCTGTGATAATGTGTTGCTTAGGTGGAGGCGGTCTGAATAACACAGGAGGAAGAGGCGAGTGAGGTGAATTCCAAGGTTAAGAAACGGCAAAGCTCGCGATTCGAATAAACGTGGAGGTAATAGTAGAGATGGAAGGTATCGTGAATGACACACAAGAGGGACACGGAGTAAGGAGTGCAAATGAATGTGCCACAGTACCATTCCGAAATGGCTGGGAGGACGCAGTGGTCTGTCACTGGACGCAACGGTAGAGGCAAGGGGTTCGAAATTGAACTGAACGAGAGATGAAGCAAAATCGGTGAAAATGCTGAGGCAACACTCATAAGAGGAGCGAATGTATGTAGCGAGTAAATAGAGGTTGTGGTCACAGCAACAGCGTCTGGAGGATGATAGAGAAGACCGTAGGAATAACTGAGGCAATGGTAGATCCACTAGCTTCCGCAATGGATGCAAAGAAGGCGAGGCGGATGAGCAAGCGAAGGGTGCAATGGCGTCAGCAACAGAGGGGCAGGTGGAGCAGAGATGGCACCGCGAATGAGGAGGCGGTGGTGAATTGAAAGTTGAGGTTAGGCGGACGGAGGTTAGGCGCGACGAACCTTAGGTCGAAGTGGAAGCTGAGGGTGCAGCGGCAGCAGAAGCGGCAGGACTGTGGCAGGGACAGCACCGCGAATGACCGTGTGAGTGGCGAAGATGGAAGGGGAGGCGGTGTGGCATCAAAGGTGCGAGCGGGCGCGTGGGGGCGTGGCGCTGGCGCCTGCCGTGTCATTCATCACGCAAATTAGCGCCCTCCTGTGGCCGCGCTTCCCGGCGCTCGCCTCCGACCTGGCCTCCCAGCGCCCAACGCACTGGCCCGGCCCATCACCCATCTTCTGTCCAGGGCACAACGCGCAACGCTTTTGCGTGTTCCAATCACACGACAAATAATCGGCTTGCAAATGTTACATAGGCTCATTACTGGTATTATATCCCAGTACTAAACAAACAACCGAATTTTACGCTCCTTTACTGTTTCTAGTGATAGTTGATTTTAAGTGGCGAGACTCAGGCCCTCTCTTCCGTCTGACCACGCAGATTTCGCGACGCTCCTTTCACCATCTAGCGGCGCTACAAGGGAGAGTCGGCTTTACTCCCCCTCCGAAGAAAAGCGTACGAAGGGGACCTGAACCCACAAACTTGGGTACAACAGCCCGATACTACCCGTTATACCATGAAAACCGCGATACTGTCACACTCGAACCCATGTTATATTACTTCAGTGTATTTCAATGTTTGAATCTTCTTTATTACGTTTCCATTTTAGTATCAATACAATGCCCTAGAATTTAAATAGAATCTTCAAAACGATTTCTACAATTAACTTCCTAGTATCATCTACCCCAGCAGTGCTACGACGTCTTCGTGACAACCGCGACCACGTGCCGTTTCCATTGTCAGCCCTCCCTCCGCATCTCCAACACCGTACTCCTACCCCATCGCCGCACATCCCCTCGAACCACCACCTGCCACCTACAAGCACCGCACCGTCTCCCCTCCTCCGTCTCTCCATACAGAGTTCGCCTTCGCAGGCAGGTATTCCAGGAAAGATTAATTAACGGCGCTTTTTAAAACAAACGGCAGCGCTGCGGCCCCGCGATAGCGTCCGCGAGGACGGATAAACGCGGCACAAATAGCTCCCGCTGCCGCCGCGTCGCCCGGCCGTCAGTTGCGCGCGTCAGCCGTCCACGGCCGCCCACGACTGACGCGCGCGAGAAGAGATGGGCTGTGCGTGGTTGGGATGGGGGCGATTCGTTCGTGTGAACACGAAGCTTGCTGGGGAGCTGTTGGATTATTAAAATTGTATAATAGAACGTTATGAAACGGTGATGTAATGATGGGTATAAATATAAGAGTATAATATTATACAATACTCGCTCGTATCGTAAACTTTACAATAGTGTATTAATACCCATTACATCGAGATTCATATGATACTTCTTCTACGATTTACGGTAACTTTTGTAAATTAAAATTTTACGTTGTATCGTTTCGTGGCAGTTGACATGCAGAATCCTTCAAAGGCTATTTAGCGGACAGCTCCGTAACCCTACCTTTCACTGCCGCAGGGGGCTTTGGTTACCAGTCCACCTGTGAGAGAGTATGCGCTAGTCAAATAGGATCAAAGAAAAATTACGATTGAATTTATTTCAAATAATATTCCACGGAAAAGTACTAATAACAAAAGAAATTGTCAAGCAAATAATAAAAAACTGACAAGCATAATGTATATGGAATGCTCAATGCAATTTTCAGTACACAATCGAGCGAAGCATTTACTATAACAATTCTCAATGATGAACTGTCAAGAGGTAGTTTGTACACTTCTCTGTCATTGGTCAAGAACCTCCATCATAATGCAATCTGTATCGTAATGAGTATCATTATGCAACTGGTTGCAGACATCAAATGACAGAATTATACAATTGGAGTAGAAAATTTAATATATTACAAAACGATGATATACGTAAGAGCAATATAACAAAGTATCGTAAACTTCATATTCTTGTATTAATGCCTCTAACATCATACATACTGTCCTTGTTTTACACCTAATGAAAAATAGAGAGTGTCAACTTTCGCATTGAACGGTTACGTGGCACCTGGCATGCACTATTCAACCAACGCTACCGTGCCCATAGCCTCCTAGGTAGAATTAGTTAAGCATACGCACAATATCACTTCAAACCAGCAGTACGCGAGTTATGTTAGGATTAAATTTATTTTAAAAAGTCATCAAAGGTCAGTTTCTGTTTTTATCCTTTCATCGGCTTAATAACTCATTTACGAGGCTTCAACATTCTGATTCTCTTATGAGTTTTGAAAACACGAGCGGATTACTGTCACTGCCTACGCGTCACCGTCTCGGCACAATAATTTCCACAACCGAACGAAACATTTAATAGAACGATGGGCAATGATTGATTTCTTTTAAATACACGATTTTAAACTTGTCTGTGATTGATGATAGTTGTACTATAATGAAGCTCTATCATAATGGGACTATCATTATACAACGAACTGCAGAAGTGCTATCTAATGAGAGAATTATGCAACGGAGGTTGAAAAAAATATTATTGTAAAGACAACGTACTGAGATAAAAAGCGTTTCGGGAGTACCAAAATAATTCAAATAACAGCCAGCCACAGCAATCATCTCTCTATTCACAAATGTTAATACATCTTTTTTTGTTGAAATGTCACCTGTGAAAAGATTTGTTTGTCATTTGTTGCCTTTCCGCCACATTTTCTCAGTGAGGATCGAGTTTCATATCAAAAACATTCATTGAAAAGCTTCAAAGCTGCAATTTTTCCAAGGATTCATTATTTTTTTTCAAGTAGTACACGCTGTTCGCTAATAATTACATAGTTCCTTTGAGAATCTAATTAGTAGCAAAATGGCACTGGAGAGCCGTGCAACAAGTTAAAATGCTTAGATGAATCACTGAGTGCTCTGCATTGGCGTAGCACATTGTTGAGTCCACCATTCGCATTCTTATTACTATTTCATTATAAAAGCACCTCTGTAAGAACATGCAATTAAAATTGTAAATTTCGCATCTGTGTGAAATTTTTCCATGGACGTGTGCTCACAGTTTACAGTTCGTATTTTAATTATTACAGGGCTTCTTTTTCCATTCAATGTAAATGGATGGGTACATTTTGTCTCTGGATGTCGACAATATTTTAGACGCATTATCATCACATAGGCGATCATAACACTTCCCCATACCTCCTCCAGTTAATCAAATGGAAGGAAAGCCATAAAACACTACAGGCAAAATACGGAAATTTACTCTAAAACCAGAAAGCAAGGAATAACCGGCCATAAGCATATTGTTGCCTATATTGTATTGCTATAAACATTATATTTCTTGTATTTTCTAGAGAAATGCTACATGGTGATTTATTTTCAAAATATTGGGGGGGGGGGGACGCGGCGAAGAAATAGTGAAATCTGGGAACACATTTGGAGAATAATCGTGAAACCACAACTCTATCCGCTGAATGATGGATGAGAAGTTGTCAGCATTCACTTTCAGGTGGGGTATTTTTTCATGCATAAATAAACACACATTAATCAAATATTATAAACCTAATGTACAAAAATCTTCCTTTTTTGTACCGACAAATCCAACGCATTGTAAATAACCTACATGAACAATGTCATTTTCAAGAGCTCTAGCTGCGAAAGTGAATAATATTGATCTTCCTCAGTCGGATGCTGATTAATCTCAAAGCTGGAACAACTTAATAGAAAATAACTTTCGGTCTGTAAAAATTCCCCGTCATAAAAAGTCCGTAACAATAAAATTTGGAAGATCGATTTTCAGAAATCAATAGAAATACAAATTACTAGACTTTGAGAATGAAGTGTCGTGACGAATGTGTAAAAAATGTTCGTTAAGGTAGAAGAAAAAAAACAAAAAAAAACGAATACTATAAACTGCATGTGATTTGGCGTAATTAAAAATATATTTCGAGTAGAATCTTAACGGAGTCAAGTTACTAAAAAGCAAACGCTAAATTTATTTTAAAGGTTACTCACAGAATGATATTTCTGAAATAAGTAACAAACTTCCCCGGAAACTTCACGTCCATTTCACTTTACGAAATCGTTGCACTTTTCCATATTTCCAAGAATTTTTCTGATACTGCCCATTCCCTCCAGTAATACGCGCCTTCCATTTCGTAATACGATTTAAATCTGCAATGCAGCGAGTAGAATGGCGTCCCTTCTCGCTAAGCGTCTTAGTCGCAAATGTTTGCGCTGACATTTCCGGAATGTAGACGCCATTTCAGAGCTGGCGAAACGAAATCTCACTGTGAGTATTTGGGGAGTCGTAAAAGGGCGGACAGCCAGAACCAGCACGTTGCCAAGATGAAAATCCCAAACAAATGGAGCAGGAGAAAAGTAATTGTAAACGAATACATGGAGCTAAGAAACAGATTATCAACAAATTGATACAATGTGTACGAGATACAATGTACGAGATAAGAAACAGATTATCAAATAATTGATACAATGTGTACAATACGAGAAATTGTGCAATTTTCGAACTGAACTACGTACATTGAAACTAGTTACAATACTGAGGCAAAGCAAAATACCTAAAGGGATGTTTGGCATTTAGTACAAAAATGTATTGTCAAATAGCTCGCAAAACTTAAGGAATTGCGCAATGCAGTAAATTAATATGAAACTTTGAGAACGTAGAGTATCAGAAAATCCAAATATTAATTGGATTTACAAAAATTTGGACAATTTAGGATTTTTTCCGGAAATATAGCAAAAATTAATAATGTAAGACATTGTTGATAGGCGACAAATGACGCTCGCGGTAAATAGTTGCAGAGCGACAAGAGCGCAACGAGGCAGAAAGATGATAGTCAATCACGTGATCCGGTGAGGCCAGATGAAAGTGAAAACGAGGAATTTCAAACAGAATGATCTTCGTTTTGGTATGGTGAAGATCGATGGCCGTCATGGCATTGTGTAGTAATATTTTTGTGATTAGTGCGAGGAAATAGAAAACGGACATGTGGTGCAATGGGTAGCGAAGTAATTTAAATGAGATTTTCGAAAAAAAAGTGGGATAAAAAGATCGCGAATAAGAATAGACATTTTGTATGTATGTTCTTGGCGCGATAGCTCGTGAACGGGGTCAGGCCTACCGGCGAGGCTACCGGTACCCTCTTAACCCTGCCTCGCGGCCATAGGTTAAGAGGGGTACGTGTGGTTAGCAACTAGACATCCCCACGCCGTATTCCGGTCTTCTCAACCTGAGAAGTGAATTTTCTCATCGTCACACAGCAAACATATCCTGGGACGTTGCAAGAAAAACGCCCACCATGTCCATCAATAGAAACAATAGAGAAATAGAAAAATAACACAATTGAACAAAATTAATGAAGAAGAATTGGATATGTAAAACTCAGCCGACACCTAATGTCGCCGGCAAGTCCCATGCAAAATTTGTAGATTGTTTAATTTAGTAGTAACAAATATTCTCAAACAATAATCAAATTGTTCACCACCCGAACTCTCCTCCGAGCGGTATTTTCAGACCGCGAGACATGATACATCCCTGAGATGCGTAAGTATGATCACGCCCAAGAAATTAAATTAAAACCAGTACTAGCACCAGTGACCATCAATTACAAAGAGAGAGATAGAAAATGATAAAAGTAGAAATTATTTTTATTCACTTCAATGGTAGGCCGTAAAGTATAGTAAAAAGTTTAAAAGTAAATTAATAATATTGCAAAAATTATAAAAGAAGGAACGGTTGATTTACTTCAACCCTGATATCAAAATGCTTCCTATTTAAATATGGTAAATTAAAGGTGTTGTATGGTGTCAATTTTTTTTATTTTGCTAATGATCGTTTCGATCATTAGCTTGCAGCTTCCGGGCCGAAAAGAGGGAGGGAAGAGAATGATCGTTACGCGATCGAAACGATCATTAGCAAAATAAAAAAATTGAAACCAGACCACACTTTTAATTTATCATATTTAATTATTACAAGGTATCCACCTCACCAGCGATCTAATTAATGTTTCTTATTTTTCTCCAATACCAAGTTGTCGCAAGTTTCGATTCCATAGTGGTACATGTTTCATTATTTCATTCATTATTTTTTCATCATATCATAAACTGATACACAGGAGCTACTATCAAACGATATCACCCAACAAAGGCAAAATATTCAAATTGGTGATATCTCTCAACAGCATTTATTGGCCGTTCAAGTACAAATAATCTTCCATTAATACTGAATTTTGAAAAGAAGGTTCGTAGATGTAAATAGCATATCCGTGCCGAAACCCCTTTCCATAATAGATTCAATAACGGAAGACAATTTGGTTTGATTCGTTATTGAATGGTGAACGGTCTCCATCAATCTGAAAGTATGAGACACCTTATTACTGAACGAAGAAACCCATCAAAACACTAAAAGCAAAAAAGCAGAATGAGTTTGAAAACAACTCTCATTCTCTCATAAGAGTTAACATTTACTAGTAAGGTTCTGCAGTCAAAGCAAGAAATGTTTCATACCTATCCATAGATACCAAGTATTTCAGAAATATTTATAAATCTACTTAGCACACATTTTGATGACATAACCGGAAGTTATAGCAAGGAAATATCGTTGAACATGTGTAAAACCTTTTACGGAAGCCTTGAAAAGGAATCGCGGAACGTGTTCAGATGGAAGCGAAATAGGATCACACGTTAGTATATTTAAAGGAAAACGTAAATACGGAACGGTACGAGCGGCTCGTTTCTAGACCCGACGTCCCAGCGCAACTCGTTCGCTTTGAAGTAGACGTGAACGGGGCCGAAAGGAGGTCGCAATTGCCGTTAAAGTTGCAGTCAAGAACGACTTAAACAGAAATACGTCAGGATCCGTCTCCAGCAACTCCCGGCAGGTGGCGGAAGATTAAGCAACGCCGAGAACACTTGGGACTATAATCCCTTTGCCGAGGCAATGTAAATGCGCAACGCAATTACGTCTAGAAACACATGTCTGTATGTATCTCCAGTGTGATAAAATAATGCACATTGGTTATTTCATCTTATACGAATATAAAGATGACTATCATAAGAACCAAACCTAAAATTAGCCAATTCATATTACAGTAAACCCACATAATTAAGACGAATTCTCTAATAGTTTTCCAACAATTTCACTTTTTCGATCCATATCATCCTTTAATAAAAATATTTCATTATAGAAACCCAAAAAAATTATGTCAAATACAAAGAGACATAAAATAGATGCCAACATAGTTTTGAAAAATTGAATATAAAAAGTCTCTACAAAATTTAAAAAAATATTAATCTTCAAAAGTATTCTTGCTGTGCAGACAGCAAATTTTGAAATTGGTGCGCGCGCACGAGTCAGCACGCGCTCTGCATTAAAGAGCACAAAGCAGCAGGACGCTAACCGCTTCAGCAAGCAGCGAGTTGCGGGAACGAGTCTAGGACAGCCTAGGCCACGGGTATAACGGGCGGCCCGGCACCCGGTCACGCCGAAGAGAAGGAGATCGAGTGTTTATGAAAGTGACAGTTACACTGACCGAGCCTATTGATTGTTGGAAATACTGAAAATGGGCTACGGTAGGTACATCTTTTGGCGGCACAAAACTCGGCAACGAACGAGGTACATTCTTTTGGCAAGGGGAACTTCAGCATTTCTTTTTGAACTCTCGACAAGAGATTGTATTATAAGTTGTCTAACTGAATAAACTATTTTACGTTGAAATCTCTACCTCCACCTCATTTCGTACATTTCAGTTCTAGTGTGAGAAAAAAAAAGCTTCCCAATGAAAATAATGAAAGAGAAATAGAAAATAATACCAAGAAAGAAGAGAAAAAAGAAAACGGCGTAGGAAAAGCCTCGTAAAGCAGAGTGGAGAAGCGGTGATCTCGTCACGCACCCCTCGGTCGCGGCCACGCCCATCGCCAGACGCCAGGCGGGCAGCGCCGGAAGCGGAAGTTCGTCGCCGCGCCGGAGCCCTCCGCAGCGCCTCCACACACGCCCACGCCCACACTCGCCCTTCGCCTCACGCGCTTTCAACCACTCCCGATAACACGACTGGCGTATATAAGGCCTACCTCCAAACCTGGCAATCTCCACATTTTTCTCACATTGAGTTATTGTCAATATGACAATATTGACGATCCAATATAACTATTCAACACCTTTTTTTCTTAACTTCGCGAATAGCTCTTTATTTTTTCATACTAGATATAGAAATCAATGTAAACATCTAGCCATCTCGAAACATTCGTTTAAAAGATGGCATTCTCTTATACTTCCACTTATTTTGAGCTGTCTCTGACAGTGTGATCCAATCGGAAGTTTGAACGTCGCCATAGTGACGTCACTGTAGTGACGTGTAAACTCCAGAATGGATGACACCGTAAAAGCTGACGACGTAGCTGTAAATCGCAGTATAAAATGACAATTAGAGAAGCAAAATGACTGCCTGCCAGCTTGCATTTGCACCTTTATTTTGTGTTGGGTTATTAGTGCAATTCTAGAGACAATTATTGACATTATATGATAATATACAAATACAACAGGAACCTTATAAATGAGAATTGAAAAGTGAAAAACTATAAGACTTGAAACATCTAAGTTAATTTATTGCATTCATCATTTTAAGTAAGTGTGATGGACAAAACGTTTATTAAAAATATTTTTAATCCAACTAGTTTTTTTTTTTCTTTGTGCTCTCAAACATCTTTCTCGAACGACACACACTCTCTCTCTCTCTCTCTGGCGCGAGATCGAAATGCGGTGGCAGAGCCCACTCCCCGTGACCGAGCGATCCCCTACGGTCAGACCACTCCGGGACGTTGGGAACACAAATATGCTGCACGCGTCATTTCAGTCGCAAGTTTGCATAAAAGGCCCGCGAAGTTATTTTCAACTTTACTTCCAACTTCTGGTTTGAAACACGATTGGACCGGAGAAGTGGCCGGGAAATTCTGCAACCAATGAAACTAAAGCTCAAGTCGAGACTCCTCGGCCGTAAATTGTGCACATTCAAAAAGTTTTTTTCTACATATCAAAATATCGACATAAGAGAAGTCACAAGGAGGAGTAGATGATTTTTTAGATAAAAAGACCACAAAAAACGTCTGTTCTTGTTAGTCAAACTTGTATATTCTGATACCATAATGAACATTTTCAAGATGAAATTAATGAATGAAATAATTTTCCGCTTCGATTTATTGTTTATTATCATCAAGTTCAAAGTAATAATTTACCGATCAATTACATCATCTGTTATGGAAAGATCATGGGAACAAATCTTCAATACTTTCCCATCCAAATAAAAAAATTAAACATCCGTTTTTAGGTTTTTAAAGATACAAGATTATCGGACACGGATACTCGTAAGGTAAGTGCATAAATTAAAAGGCAATTATGGCTGTCAAAAATATATCCGTCGTAAGACACTAACATAAATTAAAATCATTTGTGTTTGGTACTCCACGTTGAATTAAAATGAACGAAATAGAATTAAACTTGGTTTATTATAGTATACTGGTAATTTTACACTTATCAAAATAGCTGTCAGATTTTACCAGCAACAAGCTGAAGCTTTAGTACATGCAAACGTTTCAATTTTATAAAAGCAGATCGAACTGTTGAATGAAGAAGCATCTATGATTTTCATAATCTGATCCATTACCTGCGAAATAGATCCTGCTATAAAAGAAACGAAATAAACGACGCCATAAGCAATATTTTTATTGAAATACTTAGGGTAGTAAAACTCTCCTAATCATTTAGTTACTAGGAAACGTTGTATGTACATTGAATAAGGATAAAGTACATCATCTATGTCCGGAAAAAAATATCCCACGTACGACCGTTTTGAAACTTGCGATCCCACTGCAGTACGTCTCTGAATCCTTTTAAATTTTTAACGCCTGTCTACCCTTCATATGCCCATTTAAACTTTCATCCGAAATGTGTCGCCGGCTTCGCCGCCTTTTGGAGCCAGGGGGAGGCGTGACGTGGCAGCGACCGTGCCGAGACCTTTCGTCCCAGAGCGAAGTCGACCCCGCACAGTGGGGCGAAAATGTAACCCGAGAAGAAATTTTTTTAATTTTTTTTATTTTATTTTTAGAAATTGCACTTCATTCGATAAAAAATGAGCAAATACATACATACAAAGATGATATCTTACGTATCATGCGAAAAGGAAAAAAAGAAACATTTTTAACGCTTTTAGTTTTGTGAAGAAATATAATCACATGTCTCACAGGCCTATACTCCTTTTTTAGTAGATGAAAAGAAGTAAATTTTAAACGGTATTGCAGGCATATTAATGAAGCTTACTTTTGCTTCTGTATTTTTCAATACCTTCTATACCGCTGAAGTAACATCCTGCCAATAATTGCAAATGATGCATTCATTATGTAATTCTTTATTTTTAGTACGTTGCACAGTTTAAAATACATTATAATGCTGGGACAATGTATGATGTAAAACTTTGTATAGGAGGCATTGTAAACTCTTTTCTGGTCGCAGTAAATTGTGTTTGTAATTGATGACCAGCACTTAGTTTTGATCAATTCACAAAAATAGTTATTTCGCCAAGAACGAAATATAGTCCTATGGAGCGGGATGCCTCTGTTGGAACACTTCTTACTCCTCGTATTTAATTTATTTATTATTTATGGCAGTTTAGGAGCCAACTTACTGCCGAGACCTTTGAGATCTATACATGACCTGAGTAGATGATAGCGGGAACGACTATTAGGGAAATGTCGACGGCGAAATGGTGACTCGAGAGGCAGACGAACATGTACAACTTCGCAAAACCGAATATGTTTCCACAAAGTTCGCCGCGCCGCCGAAGGTGCCGGACCGCAGCTTTGGAAGGCCTCTCCCTCGTCGCCTCTTGACGTCGTTCGCGCGAGCGTGCAAGCGCTGGGGGAGGCGCCATAAATCACTCGCCTCGTGAACTGCTCGAGCTCCCAGTTCGAAACCGGCGGCCGCCCTCCCGCCCACGCACCGCGCTCGCGCGGATATTACGCGGCCGCCTCCGTCATTTATCCCGCTTAAGCGACGCC
Source organism: Gryllus bimaculatus (assembly GCA_017312745.1). Lineage (NCBI taxonomy): Eukaryota > Metazoa > Arthropoda > Insecta > Orthoptera > Gryllidae > Gryllus > Gryllus bimaculatus. The sequence goes on along the minus strand of BOPP01000113.1, from coordinate 1,189,706 downwards.
GCGGGAAGAGAAGCAAAGGGCTTGGGGGAGGACGAGGTGGTGGAGAAGGGGAAAAGCCAAGAGGATGTGGAGTTTCTGCAGAAAACCGAAGAAGATTCCAAACTACGAGTGGAAGCGATGCCAGAGGATAAGGAGAAGAAGTAGTTCTGAAAGATGTGGTGATGAAGGTGAAAGGGGGAAAAGGTCTAAAGCTTCCGAAGAAATAACAAAAGGCTTCGAAACTTCTGGAGGAATGTAGAGACGAAACTTGAAGCGATGACTATTGATGACAAGGAGATGTAATGGAGAATAAGATAAAGGAAAATATGAGGTGTTTATGAAGGAAAGAGGACATGTTGCGTGAAAAAGAGTTTTAGAGGAGAATAAGATGAAGAAGTAGGTGGAAAGGAAAAGGGAAGAATATTGTACTTGACGAAAAGTCCAAGAGATGAAAGAAGTGATGACATGGGAAGAGGACAGAGTGTGAATATGCGGTGTTGTAGAAAGAAGGGAAAAGAATCTGCAAGAGTTCGGAGCTTCTGAGAGAAATAGAGAACTAGAAGAAGCACATCGAAAGAGGACGAGGGACGATGGATGAGGTCGTGGTGATAAAGATAGAAGGGAAAGAGAAGTCGCATTAGCAGTATTTCTACTGAAGAAAAAGAAATGCCATGGTAAGAGACGATTTGAAGGATACATTGCTTGGAGAAGGTATAGGACGATCGCCATTGCTGCGATATTCCGAGTTCTTCCCGAAAGTAATGGAATGCTGTTACAACATGAATGCAACAGCACAGCGAATAAACTGGACATATGTCTTCAGAGTACTTTCTAACTCTCAACAATATCTATAGAAAACATAGAATCATAGGCGAAATAGCAATAGTAAAATGATAACAAGTTGTACATTTATGAAAACTGGCCTAAATTCAAAATAAGGAACCTTTCATTTCAACATTTAATAAGCAAGCGCAATTGCCTTTCAAAGTCGTTATTATAAAATTCCCCTTTAAATATTGGAAAGCAACGTCGACATTACCTACTGTAAAAAAAAAATTGATAATTTAGTGGAGGGTGCGATGTTTTGAAAAAAGGCCCCTCCTTAGAAATATTTTCAGAAAACATAAATCTTAAATTTATTTACCACGAAGTGAAGAATTATGTCAGGGATGTAAATGTAAATTTGCTCCATTTGTTAGATTTTCTGAAAATATGAGCATATTTCGTAGTAGTTTTTGCCCATAAATCAACAACGTAGATTTTAAAAGTTTTTGCTTGTCACGTGTAACTTGCTTTTGCATCACATTTATTTTAAAACGATCAATAAATTTTGCGACCTCCCCAGTTCTCCCTTCGCTGAATCGTGATAATGCATTTGACTTAATATCCACTCTGAGGATGATTTTCGAAAATCTGTTTTTCTTGTAGATAATATATGTTGAAAAGTATTATTGAAATTTATTTCTAATGTTTTCCCAAAAAGTTTTTGTTGGTCGATGTAATGTTTAAAAGACTTTAGTTTTATACATATAAATATAAAATCTACATCGTTACGTTGAGATGTTAGGAACAATATAATAAGCGCCCTGAAAAATATAAGTTTGTATTGTAATAGTACCTATATAACTAATGATGTGTTTTATTCCAAAAATAGCAGAAAAACCTCGTGATAAGGATGACAACGAGTCTTCACAGGATATTTGTAATATTTCACCTGTAATACCGTGTACTTCAAAGAAACGAACCCTTCTTTTCGTCTTCAGTCTTTAGCTCAAATGTTTGCTACCATCTCTCGCCGCCGCCTATTTCGATTTCTCAATATAATTAAGTTTTTTGCTGATATTGTGTTACCCTAATTTCAAACAATGGTAAACACTACTCTAGATTCACTTTAAATGATATCTACATGGTCAATGTTAAAGAGAAGGACGCAATAAATCCGTCTTTATGAAATGTACTCACTACGAAAACACTTGTTAAAACACCTCTAAACGATAATTAAATATTAACAAAATTGTTATATAATATACATTAAATAATATATTTGTTATAATAAATGTTAAAATAATTCATTACAATATTAAAAGATGCATGTCAGTTCATATTGTCCAAATAAGATTCTTAACCTTCCATTTATTTGCAATTAAACTACAAGGCACTGGTAGTCAAATGTAAGTCTATATCGTTGATTTTATTGTTGATAAGAAATGTAGTGTTTCTGGGGTTTCCCAGCATGGTAGGGTACACTTCGAAAGTAAAAAAAAATTACGTGAAACTAAGAAGTAATTCCAATTTTTAAGTGTTCCACTCCATAGCATCTAAAATGTTTTACCAAATATTTGTCGAGTATTTCCCGATTTCGAAAGATTTTCACGTTGCATTTCCTTCCAGAACGGCGTGAACCCTTCCTTCGTGAGATTACAAGCGCCCGGTAGGAAATGGCCCACCAGATGAAGCCAAACACCGATCAGAGTCACGTCAAACGTCAGGCCACTGCCAGAGCCTTTGAAACCGCGGCGTCCGTCACGAGTCGATTGAGGGAGCCGGAGCCGGTACAGCGGAGCGGAGGCAACGCGGGCGGCGGAACATTGTTTGAGTGACGGCTGCCGACGCCGGTGTGAGAGGTATCGGGAATTGGGCGGAGTGTGGGTGGATGTAATGGATGACTTGGAAGGCGGCAAAAGGCCCTTGCGAACCGACGCAAGGGAGTTTAAACAGCGCAGAGTTTAAACAGCGATCTGGGGAATGGTACGAAAAAGAACTATGAACAAAAATAAAGTGTTTAAGTGATGTTCAAGGGAACGCATCTAAAACAAAATGCATTACAAAGGTAGAGATACACATTTTCTAATGAATGATGAACATAAAGCAGAAACGATCATGTAGCGAATATGCCTACCTGTGAGTGAAATGTCTTAGGAACACTAACGCAACTGCACATTGCAGGTTTGGCATAACTGGCGAAAAAAGTCTATACTTTCCTCTAATTTCCTTAGCATCTGAAACCAATATGAAAGTACCATAGTAGAGCGACTGTGATGAAACAAACCTCTTGTTCCACCTTTCACATTATCTGCACATACACTCTCACATTAGTGCATCCATTATTCCAGCTTTTATGACCCAATATCGTCCTAGATAGCTGTGCGTCTATATAACCACACACAATATTAACTATTAAATGCCGTCAGAATTGCGAAGAATATGTGATATTAAATCAGCAAATCACGCGACACTGTAGGAAGACAAAACGAGTAGTCGCTTTATGACTCTAAGGTGACCTTACATCACCTCCAAAAATACGCCTTCATTCAATTACAGGCCGTAACATTGTGGAAGGTATAGGAAAAGGCAAAGAACGATAAGAGTCAAGTGAAAATGAAACGTGATGGGTGATGGTAGATTTAGGGTGAAGAATAAAACCAAGACCTCACATGAGAAGAGAGCAAGCATCGGAAAAGGTATCTGTCAGAAGTAGTGCGAGAATAAAAACGGACTCGAAGAGGAGTCCGAGCTGCCCGTGTGGCCGCGGAGGGGTCAGCGGTATGAAAGACGCTGGTCGGCTCCCAGAGGACGCACAGAGGCCCACCGCCCCTCGACAGTGTTTTATTGTATCCGCGGCTGCACCGGGGGCGGTCGCCACTCGACAGTTATTGCGCTACCCCGAACCGCCCCTTCCCCGACTCGGGGGGCGGGGTGCGGGTGGAGCAGGCGAGGGCGGGGATGGCAGTGGCGGCCCGAACGACGGCGGCAGGGCATCGCCAGCCGGGAATATGCGACCCACAATCGAGGGGGAACCAGGGGCGATACGGAGATGTCAGTCTCCGCCTGATGGGAAAATGACAATGCAATCGATGTGTACATTCTCCAGACTCCACCCTCCATCACTCCCCCTTCTAGATTGAAATTGAAGGAAAGTCAAAAAAGTGAACTAATATCGGCGCATCTTCCGCACCGAAAAAGTGCGCTCCCCCTTCCCTGGTCTTGCATAAAAAATATACTGCGGTGGTTTCAGAGGCAGAGTAAACAAAAGTGAGACGGGAAGCGAATTCATACAGAAGAAAATGGAAGCGGAGGGAATTGAAATGAAGATGGCTTATATGCAAAAAATGGAAGCAGTAAAAGCAAGCAAACGTGGAAAAGAAACGGAAATAAGTAAAGAAAAAGACAATGAAATTGATGATAAGGATTGGAGAGTTCGTAACGAACTTCCTGAATATCGATTCCAGTGAGCTGCGGCGAGATAATGATAAGAAAGTGTTTCTTGTCACAAAAGTAGCAAGCCCTGTAGCTCACGAAAAGTCATGCTGAATAAGGTTTTAGTGAACAAATAGGAAAAACAAACAAGAAAACAAAATCGATCCGAGATAAAAAAATTTATGAATTCCATCGTGAATCCCTGGAGTGTTCCAATCGCCGTTCCAGCGTCTCTGGCTGGGAGGACCTAGTTCGAGGTTCGAGTCGGTATGAAGACGGATTTTCCACACTAGCTAGATAGCTAAATCGAATTTATTACACGGTAGTTTTGCATGTTATTTCCAATTAATACCACGCGAATGGTGGAGCATTACCTTAACAAACCGGCCAAGGCTCGCGTGCGATCTTTTCTTTTTCATCTTTATCCTGTCACACACGCACACACATGCATTACCGCATGGCCAGTAAGGAGCTTTGGGCTGGTTCCAGCTACGGCAGAACCCCGCTCAGAGAGACACCTGTAGGGGCGGCGGATTTCACGTTCTGGAGAGTAAAAATCACCGCCACCTGCCGACTACAGGACTACACTTACGGGACAAATAACCAATAGTTGTCGTGCCGGACACACGAAATCCTGAGTCGCAGAACTGTTCTTGCGGGCACAGGTTCCTTCCGTAGCCACAGAACCGCCAAGCGCCATGGCGAGTAGCGATGAGACACCCACAACAAAACATATGTCAACTAAAAACAATCGATTCTTTTATAAATCGATAATGACGTCACTACGGTGACGTTTAAACTTCCGATTGGATGAAACCGTCAACAGCTGATAGTGCCGTCACTATGGTGATGTTTAAGCTTCCGACTGGATAAAACCGAGAACAGCAGAGAGTGACATCACTATGGTGACGTATAAACTTCTGATTGGACGAAACTGAAAATCTGATAGTGACGTCATTATGGTGACGTTCACTCTCCCGATTGGATGAAACCGTCAATAGCTGATACCTGCCAGAGGCAGAGATGCGAAAATCGCAGTATAGTGACCCGCGGTGCGGCGGGCACATCGCGTGTGGCCGAGTCGCGTCGCGTCGCGCGGCCCGTGGGAGCGTCCGCAATCCGCCGCGTGCCGTCGGGCGCCCGGGGAGAGGCGGCGGCACGCGCCCGCACGGCGGCAGTCACACGCGACGCCCCCCACCCCACCCCCGCCCCCACCCGGAGGCGCCGCGCAGGCCCTACACGCTCCGAGTTGCCGTACAGGTCTAGCTTTGCGTGCGGTGAAACGGCTTACGTCGTCCGACTGGCCCACGCGTGCTACAAGTCGACGTGAACTCAGATGGAGGCCTTTGTGAAGCAAACCTGCCTTCATTATTGATGGGTCTTAACCTGCTATGTTGAGTTATCAATTTTGCCACACAACGATTCTGTCTAAACAGCCTCTTCCCATTTACTGGTATACGTTTCTCTTTCCTAGACCATGATAAGGTAAAACCTGATAAGCTTGGCCTTCCATTGAATTGCAAAGGGTGCCTTATGATAATAGGTACGCAGATGAAAAGACGCATTGCTTTGGACTTGCGGCTTTACCTTGTCTCAGACAACAAAATCACTGAACTATGCATTCTCAAGCTGAATGATTGACATTCGCGAATCATCTGGCGATTCTGCCAGGCCAGGTAATAGAAGAACCTGAAGCAAAAAGTGTATAAGGGGCACCGGTATTTTTTTGGTTTTTCCTGTTTTGGGGCACAGAAATGGCTCGGCCCAAAGTTACTCGTCTTGTTTTACGCAGGCATTGTAAAATTAATTGTAAAGGTGTTATAAATATGCTATTTCTTTTCTTTTGACGATAACATTGTTTACAGATGATATTTTTCGTGACGTTGTTACTTAGTTGATGGAATCGATGATCTTGTCAATGTTATATTTTTTGCGACATTTTGCGACTTTTGGTTCTCGTTTTCAAACTAATTTAGTTCCGTTTTTTATGATCTTAATTATTTTTGAGAACCTCTTATTCCCTTTGCGCTTGGCGACGCAACATCAATTTACAAACTACAGCCTACTTCACAGTTACATGGACAAAACTAAAAATATTTTTTATTTCGTGCATAATGGTAATGCAATCTTTCATCAAAAAATTATCATGATTACTAAAATAAAATGTAATGTTACAGATACATAATGAGTGTGATCTGAAGCTGCTCTGTGTACAAAGGTTAATTATTAACTATTTGTAGTACAATGGTAATTTATTAACATTCTGCGCACGCTGACTCTCTGTAAATATGTATGTGTGATGAAGTACAACATCCACCATAAAAATGTTCATTTGTACTTTAAAAAAAATCACTTAGCCTGAATGCAAATGAATAATACAGCATGAATATAAAAACACAGCAACGCATTCATAGTCGCCTCAAAAATACGTAAAGGAATGTGCCTTGAAAAATTCAGACGAGGAAACAAGTTCCATTCATAATATAATTTGAAATGTACTATTCGTTCGGGTTGCATTTGCGTTTCCATTTCCATAATTGACCTTCGTTGAGAATTACGAAACCAAGCACTCCGCGTAATAATACCGAAAAGGGCTAAGCGGTGCCTTTCATTGCCGCCGCATAATAATATTACTCAGCCGCCATCGAGCCCCACCTGTTCCGGCCGCCGACAGTTTCCGCTTAATGCCGCTCGGTTGTTCTCGCTATCGCTCCTGATGAACGATCCGGTCAAAGCAACTAAGCCATTGCCTCCTGGTAGTACCAGCAGATATTAGCTTAGTGGCCTTTCATGCTTTGATGGCTGCCATGGTTCAATTCGGTTCATTCTGCAAATTCAATATTGCGCGGAATGCTGAGGCAATATGTACCAATCCATAGAAATTCAGCGTGCATACGAGGAGATAATTTTTATTTAAAACAATAGATGACAATATTGAAAATAGCAAAAATTAGATATTATTTAATAAACGTGACACGAATTCTATAATATGGAATACACGTTAATTGTTATGAATTCGTAATATTCAAACATAAGCATTTATCCTTAATATACAATAGCTGAAACATTACGTCAAATTGAAAGTGTTCTGACTTACAGGCACTTCTAAATGAGGAGATGGCAGATTTTATCCTTGTATCGTCTTGAGCTGAAATGTGTTGAAAATAAATCACAAAGATCTGGTATATTGTTTGGTGAAACCTACGTATTGCTCCGTAGCCAGGAAAGGACATAAACAACAATTCTCAATTAATTACCATGCATCTGCGCCGATTATTATTGCACTCTTCTAAACCATTGATGTAGTTAATTTATAAATGTCCTAATAGTCATTATCATCATTTGCAAAACAGAAATAATTAGCACTCAGTGCGAATTAATATCCCTAAATATTACATTATTTTAATAAAGTATTCATTGATGTGCAATTTTAGTTTATCTCCAAATGAATTATCACATTTCTCTATTTCCACGTTTTACTCAATCCAAATACATGATATGTATTCTTGTAGATTCAATATAATCATGTTCCAATAAATACACTAATACGTATATACACAATCGAATCTGAATTTTACTTATTTTTGATCGATCGGATTTGCCCACGCACACGTACAGACATGCGCGCACGGTAAAAACATAACATCAACACAAAACACGTAGGACATCACGTCGGCTGCCATATTATACATACGTACACAACATTCTGCGCTGACAAACGTATCTTGCAATTGTACATTCAAGTTAACTTCATTCGGATATGAGGAGGTACTGTAGTATGTCGCAGTACCACACGCATGCGAATTGGGACATCACACGTTGTGGACCAGTCTCCCACCAAGCTCGTTGTCCTTGTGGCACGGGCACAATCGTCCTCATGCGAGCAGGGGGAGGGGGGTCGTGCTTTCGGGTCACGCCCCGCGATTGGCACGTGGCGGCGAGCGCGTGCCCCTTCGGCCCCCCGCGGCAGGCGGCGTCACGCGCGTGAGTCAGCGCGAGGTCGAGAGAGCGCGGGTCGCCGGGTCACAGGCGCTGACAGCACCCGCCCCTGCTCCCCGCAGCTCTCGGCGCTTCGCTATCAAGCCCATCCCGCCTTCCTCCTCTCCCGTCACAATACAAGGCAACGCGCTGGAGTGCTCTGCCAAAACATAGCGGCTGAACATGTCTCACTTAAAAGACGCGCGCAAGTAGCACTTGCTTGAAATACACGCCTTCCTAGGGTAACAATCAATAACGCGGCATTTAGTGATCCGAGCTGGATAATACTATTACACATACGCACGACAGACCGCTTTCTTTAGAAATAAATTACCAACTGGGGAGACACTCGTACTGTCCCGCTATCACATAAGGTTCTGGCTAATAAAAACGTGAGCTCTTCGTTTATCTTCACGTTTCTATTATCGTTTAGTGAAATGTATTCAGAACCGATGATATAAAAACATGGAAGACGGTGCAGGATCGTTACCTATGTGAACTTCTTAAGCAAGCGATACGGTTCCAAAGGACGCGTTCCAACAGTTGCACAATTACAGACTCAAAAAAAGTAATGTTCAAATTCACAGAATATTGCTTCAACTCCTGGGTATGGCAAATACGAACAGAATAAAAAACGAAACGGTGGCTAGAAATGAAAACTCACAGTTCTGTTCGTTATAATTGAAAACGCACGAAAGGGGATTGATGTGCAAATTACTTCTATGTTAGAGGTATTGTTATCCGATATTTATATTATATTCACTACGAGAATAAATGAAGCAAACTCGATGAAAACCATCTGAAACTTTTAGAGAGATAATAATTGCATTTATCTCATCTTACCTACTTACCATGGCTTTATTACATACTTAGCATAAAGGAACATGCTGCTTGAAATAAACACTGTTCTTCAATGCCTTCATGAACTTCTCATCTTATGATTATAATTATGAGTTAATTACACTCGTATAAGTGGTTCACACAGTTAGTAACTATTCCAGAAATAAATACTTAATATACTGAATCTACCGTGATAGCAGTCTCACTAAGTTCGCAAAGAACGCAAGTGCAGAGCATACACTTCCATACAAAGCTGTCAGAACAACTTGTCTGTTAGAGAATATTATGACTCAAACTTTCGTCGTCGCTTTGTTGGAAACGTTACACCCATTCAAGACGGAACCCCGCCACAAAACAATAGCATTCTCCTCTGGTTGGTTGGCGAGTCCTTTCGCGCCACGTCGTTCATTTGTTTTGCTTGTGGCCAAGTTCACGGCTGTACCGGCGGCGGCGACAGTGTACACCGCGAGGTTACGAGGTAAAGCGGAGGGACAAACGCCACAACTTTTACGATTCAACAAGTTGTGCCATAAAGCTGGCACGATTACAACTCAGGCGCTGCCAACATCCCCGGCCCCGCAGGGCGGTCGAGTCATAGAGCTGGGCCTAACATTTCTCGCAGTAGCTCCTTGGGGAAGAGCCAGAAATCTCACGACATACGATTCGGAGACCAGCATAAAGAGAATCGCATTGCATGGCCGACGCCTGTACATCGTGTTTGCATCCGCCCTTCATTTTCAGAACTAACATACATATTCAACGAAACTTGTGTGCCTAAGAATATAATTATATTATGTGGATCTATGCAACTATGATATCACATAGATGCAACTATAATATCACAACGCCTTCGGGTATAATTTGCATTTCACCAAAAAATCGTCATAGCAATACGAAAGATAAAAATAAATCGGAATTCATTTTTGAGAAAAAAAATCACAGACTATACTGTACATTTTACAAGTAATACTTTATGTACAGCCAAATGTTTACATACGACCAAAAATACCAGCAAAAACTATTGTAAAATCTGAGTTAATGCAGACCCCCCTCCCCCCCCCGCCAACTGTGGGTACAGGACTTCTTTAAGGACTTCTGTAGGCCTCAGTAGAACAACCTTCATAGCAATGTAATTTAAAATAAACATTAAAAGAAACGATTCTTAATAATGTAGACAGTAACAAACGAAAAAACGATGATCAATTTAACAATTTGAACATTTTCGGGAAACGTTCGTATTATCTATCCACAAAATGACATACCATACTTTTTTTTTGTATTCAACAAACACAATACTAATTTGGTCTCAAAATTTTCTATTCAATATATTTTTCAAGAGTTTCAATTTCATAACTAACGCCATTTTACAACCATGTTGACTCCCAAGCTGTCAGCGACGGTGCGAGAGTGGGGCGCTCGCGAGAACCTTCCGATTCTGGACATCGCTCCCGCGATTTGGTTCGCGTCTCCGCCAACCACGTGTGACGTAGTGAAATAAGAAATAAATTTCAATAACAAAATAAAAATAATATATTAAAGATTATGTACAAGTTACAATGAATTGCTAATATTAAAACACTCCGGCAACCTTTTCCTTTCAGAACACTGCTTTACCGCAGAAAATACAAGCCACGCGTGATGCGCGGTGTCGGACCTCCGTCCCGTGACAATTACCGTCACATGGCCTGACGCCAAAAGTTAACCCGGTCGTGGCGACCGTGTGCCTACAACACGCGAGATTGTCTGGCCCTTACTCTCCGGACATCTCGCCCACACTCCTACACCCCTTGTACACACGCACAAGCTTCCCGATGCAAACTGAATGAGAGCGCGGGCGGAGATGGCGCCGCGTTAAATAGTTGAGGCTGACACCCCCACCACTGTTCCATAGATAGACTCGCAGGCCAGCCTTGGTTTACGCCCCCACACAGAATTCTCAGGTTGGCTGCCTGCTTCCGTAAACGAGGCTCGCCGGCAGCATCCTCGGAGTTTACAGCCTCCGGTATTTTTGGCTCTGCGGCACTACCTGAGTCAACCGCCCGAGCGCAAACCCCCGGATGTTCAGGCTCAACCCCTTCCTCCCCCGCAGCCTACTTTCACCAACCTAACGGTTCTGGCCCTCGTGTTAACGACGCCACACACGTTAATTTCTTAAGCTTCCCGCACTTTTAAGAAAATTTCATAAAAAGGAATAGTTTTGAACTGACCTGTACTTTCGCTACCACAATTTCTACAATCTACACTTGCAGCAGAAGTCACCATGAGCAAATGCAAATATAAATACGCACCTCTTTAGTAACACGTATTTAGCATTTCCATTTCGCAGAAAGTCTTCGCTCACAGTTTAGGTGTGCTCGCGAAGGGCCGCTATTTTCTGTTTCGACCAAAGTCTGGATGGTCATTCCAATATCGAGTTGGCGTTTCCGCCATTTTCCACTGAGACTGTCATTTACTTTCCATCCTGACACTAAGCTCTACTTCCCTCCCCTAAAAATAATAAAGTTTATATTGTTTTTTCAATAAAATTATTGAAATATGTAGAACAATAGAGCAGGGCAAATAAAAGGCACGGTTGAAGCTTGTAACCCAAAGTGATAGCTGAGAATTACAACGCAGTCCGTTACCTGAATTATCGCTGTGCCTAAATGTTTATCGTAATACTAGTGTCTAAAAAGAAAAAAGTCGTATTGCAATTACGACATACCTTTGCTTCGACTTGTAGTATTCTTCAAACGTCGTCTTTGGCAACAACGTATTTGTTTCGGTTATTCTTAACAGACTGCGACAAAATTCTTAATGTTAAAATTTTAACTGATGTTAAAAGTGACTTTTCAGTCTTGTGTTTGGTTCCATCATGTTATATTAGTACTGTTAAATAAATCAGCAGTTTTGAATTTCACTTGTCATATTGGTTTATTCATTTTTCCTCTTTACAGCTTAAGACTTCATTTTTTAATAAACATGTTGCCATGACAACAATACATTTCTAAGCAATAATTTTAAAAAAATGCATAATATCTTCTAATAAATACAGCATTGTGAAAAGTAAATAATACATTTATTTTACGCAAGAACTGTTTTTATGTTCGCACTCTGTGTGCAAAAAGCTTGGAACATGCGAACCTCGTATTACGTCGCCGTTCGGAAATCCTTCGGAGGCTTGTTCCCTTACCTCTTTGAGCCCTGACTGACAAGAAACCACTCCACCAACGCAACAAAAAGTCGCTTGGTCGATTAACGACTCCTCGCTCTGTACCTAAACCTACTCTGTTCCGGTAACTAAGTACGCCTGGCTCATGAAACAAGCGCCGTTCTTAAATAGGCTGACTCGGGTATTGACTTATTTTTTATCACCATCATCACTAACTCTTCCTCCCTGTTTCGAGCATTTGTATCACATGATGGAAATATATTTGGTGTTGCAACTATAAAACATGATATTATTAGCGAACCGGAAATGTAATTACAGCAAACGAATATTCTGAATTACAGTTAAGTGAAAATTTATACTACATCTCGACAGTAAGTTGTAAATATTTCAATATTTCTTCTACATAATAAGTCAAAATTTTACTTCTAAATAGTAGTTAACTTACAACAGTTCAAAACTACTAAAATTTACTTAGATGCTTCATTTTTAAATTCAGGAAACGGCTAACTTCCCGCCAATCTTACTACAAACCCATTTCACTGCTATCATCCTCGCCACGACTATCCCTATCGCCGCAGTCACTAGCACCACCACATCACTCGCGCGCCCACCAGCATCAGGCTCAGCTGCCGCAGCCCCCGCCAGCGCGCTCGGCCCGTCGTTTCTCTGTTTTTGGCCGCCCCATTTGTCAGCCAAGTTGCTCGAAGTTGCGAGCTGTGCGTGCGGCAAGAAATCATATCACAGGAGATTAATTAGAGACATTTCCTCCACGGGGCTCAAGTTGCGGGGCAGGGCCTAGAGGCTTTGGGGGTAGACGGGGGGGGGGGAGAGACGCGCAGCCACCGCAACCCCAAAAACGCGCGCCGCCGGGGGCCGCGGGCGCCGCTCCTCGACTACGGCTGCGTTCAGTCTCGTGCGACTGTTGCGTGCGACGTTGCGGAATAACCAGGTCGTCATAGTTAATGAGAATCTCATAAGATTATAATTATTTACATGAATAATATTGAAAAGAAAGTACTATTGTTTCCTCCTAAGTCAATTTTCGCTATTGTGAAACGTGGAGTACATGAAGTTCTTCATGGTGTCCTCCTGCAAAATGGTGGACGTCTGTTCGCGTGTGAATGTTGCAGAAACTGTTCTTATCAGGTCGTCCGGATGAAAGCATACCTCTATTGTTTCTGTATGATAGTAGTGGTCACTGCTCTAATTATCGATTGAAGCTGAGTATACTGATTAATATTCATTATTCGTGCTAAGTCTGATTCTGATTAATATTAATCCAGAAGCGTTTATTTTACCCTTTTTTGTTTTATCATAATGATTTTTTTATTTATTCCTAAAAATAGCAACCATTTCAGACTCATAAAACTCTTCAAAACAAGTTAGAATCTAAAAATAAAAATGAATAAAACTGATCAACTGAAGCCCAGTATTGAGAAATCGCCTCTCCCGTAATTAACGCGAGATTAAGTCGAACAACGTATCCTATCCTCAAACTCTGTAAAACGACTTTGCTGAATGCTTAACAGCAACGTCTTGTCCGAAAATTCGTAGCATTACCATTTAAATCCAATACTTCAATGTCGAATTTGGCCTTTTTGGTTCTGAGGTTCACCATAGACGACACCTCGCTTTTGCTTTCTGGAGTTTAGAACTGGAAGTCCTCGTACTCGGCTGCTTCCGAGCTGCCGCTGCCTTCCACGCCTCCCATCCTCAGTCCTCAGTCCTCAGTCCTCTTCCGCGGAAGCGCTCTTCCGCCTTCCACTCGAACTGCGGCCCCGCAGCAACTATGCACGAGCCACGATTTATGGCGCAAGTTTTTACAACAGAAAATATTCTCTTGGTACAATATTTCGGATCGCGAGGAAGTATTAACATAAACGGAAAAAACTGTCGAAGGAAATTCGACGGTCAAGAAAGCTTCTTTTTTTCCAGGAAACGTAGTGTGATTTATAAGCTTTATTGCTAGAGTTTCAAAATATTTTGGAACTCGAGGGTTCTGAAATTGTAAGAGCAATTTGAAAACTTGAACTCTTTAGTTTCGAAACTCCAGAACTGCGGAACTGCACTTTGTTCGCTGAGTGTCGACATCTGGTCTGTAACACTCGTAATTTGTTTTAGAGGTACTTTTCTTAAGTGAGATAATATGTACAATACGTAAACACAATTCATAATTAAAACTGAGGAAAGTTACAAATTTATAAATAACAACTCAACGATTTCGTAAAATGTAGCCTTTTTATAAACACAATAATGCTTTATCGCGGTGGTAGAATCTGTTCCGACATTCTTTCTTGAAGGACAGAATACGGGGTTTCGATACCCGCCTCGGGCATGGTTGTATTTATGTTTGACATTTAACCCCCTATCATCATCATAACAAGTCATCTTCACAGTTTCCATAACGTTAAATGCAATAGTGCTCACTAAAAACCTAGATGTTGATAACCAAACCAACAAATGTTAAATAACCAAAAATATAGAATGGAAGAACGCGAGATCGATCAGTGCACGAACGAGCGCAGACAAGTACCGATAGTTTTGGCAACAACATTGACAAAGAGAAGAGGCAGAATTTTCAAAGTTTGCAACGGTAGTAGTGAGTTGAGAGGTGGGGGATGATGCAGAGACCGCAGAAGCGGAGGCAACGAAAACTGAGGTCACGGAAACGGTGGTGAAGCAGTGGAGGCGGCGAGGGCGGAGACAACACACATGCAGCAACGGTGAGATGGCGGCCGTAAAAGGGTGGCGGCGGAGAACTAGGAGCAGAGGCGGCGATGGTGGTAACCGGAGGCTAGTGGAGGCAAAGTTTAGCAAAACAGCCTCATATCCCTACTTCGATTCATCATGAAAAGATTTTCGATGTCGATGGAAACAATGTTGATGTTTTATACATGATAAAACATTTCGATTGATTGCTTGTTTTAGTGCTTTCGTCAACTACCAGGGTCATTAGTTTCGTAAGTGTAGTGCCTGACGTTACTCAGGAAGTGGTGATCTTTCCCTCGCTGTATGGCGCGATCCGGCGCCGACCTAACGTCACGAAGAATAACAAACGGTTTCGTGCTACCTGGGGATCGACAGTAGTGACAGTTGTCAGTGGCTGTTGATTGCGATCAATTCACAAATAAAACAGACACGGCAAAATTTTATTCATATCATGAAATTATTTCGAAAACATCGATGTTTCTGCACAAATACATCGATGTGAACAACACATCGAAAGAAAAACATCGATGTATAATATCGATATTTGAAAAATATTGATTTTTTTGCCATCCTCATCTGCGTCAGAGCGGCAGCAAAGGCAACGGAAAATTGGAAGCTGCAATTGGGACGAAGATTTGCCAGTGGCGACGACGACAATGGCGATGGCGTTGTGCGACATGATAGTAGATGTCGATGCGACGGGAATGGCGGGACGGAATGATGGTGAAGAATTGGGAGCTGCGGCTGAGTCGAAGAATTGGTGACGACGATGGCACATGGTGTAACGTAGCGGGAGATGTCGAGGCGACGGGAGCGGCGGCGGGGACAGTGGAGGAGGCAATGGCAATGGCGGAGGCGGCGTCCGGCGCAGCTGCGCGAGAAAAATTCGCTGGCGTCGTTCGCCATTAATAACGCCTCCCGTCGAGCCGCCCGACGTGCTGCGCCTCGACCCCCAGCCTATGTGACTTGCCTCGCTCTGCCTCCGCTGTTTGTGCTGTTACTGCCCGCCCCGACGCGCTGCCGCTTCTGCCTATGGAAACGTGAACATGGCGCTTTCGAAACTGTTGATGGAATATAGCAGGCCAAAGTGTTATATTACGTTCCAATCTATAATCTGATGTATCACTGCGTTTAACAAAAAGCTGAGTGTTACTATGCATTCATAGTTTTTATTACTATAAATTCATAGTTTTTATGACAATGATGATAAGTTCACATTTCCTTGATGGATGCTTTACTCCAAGACATAAAAATTAAAGTGGTCCAGAAACTACTAACAAAAACTAAAGAACCAGAAAACACTTGCAAACACGGTAGTCTTTGCACTTTTGATTCATTTTCATTTTTTTTCATGTTTATCAATTACACGTTTCTATCACAACAAAAACATGGATGTATAATAATGACAAGTACCCATATACGTCTTTACGGGTACTTGTATAACTATCTTTTCTTTTACACATACAATCAAAGCGGAGCAGAGTAAAATGTTGACGGTCAAAAACAACCTTCCTCCATCTCCCTTCCTCTCTATCATCACCTACGGGTACCTTTCGGTAGGCAAAGCAAACTGGTGACCGCCAAAGGCAAGTGGCTCAATGGTCGAGAAATAACCTGAATGCTCACACGTGCAGCAGGTGGCGAATCTCCGAAAGAAGGGTAAGAGCGGGTTTGGTAAGCAGCGGGTACGTGATCAACAGTAGACGTGCAGAATGCAGGCACAGGAGAGTTGTTAGAGAGCTATGTCGTTTCGGTAGAAGGGTGGCGACTAAGATGAAGAGTAGCGGAAATGGGAATTTGGAAAAGGCAGGACAGGGGAAAAAGGGCTGGCGCGGCCGTGAGACTGGCTAAATGCGTTGCCAAATGGAAGCGCACCCGTGCACAAAGCGGACACACGTGCGAGCGCACGTGTAAGTTACGAGGCAAAATTGCGTGCATGACAGAGAACGAGCGTATGTGTGAAAGGGTGTGAGAGAGAACGAACAGAGGCTGGAGAGAGGTGAGGTTGAAAGGTGAACGAGACCTTAGCGGGCCGATGTAACGTTACAGAAATTTCAAAATATTATGTACTTGTAAATGCGAATATCGTGTTTTAAATATAATAGGTTTTTGTGAAATAGTTTGCAGATTTATATGCAAATTATTATTTGCAACAATGGAGAGTGCCGTAGTAATAAGTTGTCATCAGGCAAGAAAGCTTGGGAGTGTAACGTATAGGTTGCCAAAGCAACAGGTTTGATAAGATCCAATTATGAATTCCGATTTAAGGTAAGAGGTTCAGAAAAACTGCACGGAACCCAAGAAATTGAAGTTTAAAAGGGAAAAGGGGAGTCTCAAAATTGATACAAAAAGTGATGTACTTGTGAACTGACTTTTAAGATCTAAGAGATAAAAAAACTAATTGTGAATGTTTCATTAATTTTTATAATAAACCTATTTGAAAAGAAGTATGTGTACGATAAGAACTTCCAATGGGAGGAATTCCACAATACCCAGAAGTCGCTAAATCAACAGTATAACAAAAGTGTATTTACATGTTTGAATGAATGATTTTGTTTTGAAAGTGTACGTTTTCCAGACTGGAGTAGCAGCTAGTAAAACATTACTCGGGCGTAAGCGGGACGGGCGGACGGGAGGGCGGACGGGAGGGCGGACGGGAGGGCGGAC
>BOPP01000113.1:1145068-1172053 GCA_017312745.1 Gryllus bimaculatus | reverse complement strand
AATCCTTCTCCACGTCTCTACACCAGTCCATCACGTCTTCCGCGTCCGCCAAGCAGGCCGAGTGATACGCCCGCGCCGCCGCGCGTCAGGCCCGCAGGCAAGCCCGCTGTGGGTGGGTGGTGGGCAGAGCGCATGCGAATGGGCTGGTCGGATGAGGGGTGTCAGGGGAGGAGGAGGGGAGGGGACAGAGTGACGCCGGCGCAAGCAGCCGCTAATCGGCGCTTTGAAAAGTGCTTGTTAGAGGGCGCATCCATCACGCGCCTGCGACGCTAATGAGCGCCACGCCCCTCCACGCCCCTCGCGACCCGGCACGCGGAGGACGAGCGGTAAACATCTCGCCTTTTCTGCCCTGGCCCCATCCCGTCGGTCGGCACGCGCCCCGCGCCCGGCCTCGAACCCCCGACCCGAGCACCGTCATTCACTCTCCGACTTTTCCTTTCGGCCCAACAACCTCCGACCCTACCACACAGTGCCTCCCTCCGTCTGTTCCTTCCTTCATTCTCATCTTTCTTACCTGTTTTCTCCCCTGGTGGACGTTTCCAAAGTTCAGAATTTTTTAAATACTGTTTCCAAAGGTTTCATTTTCTTGTATTTTTCCTGTAGTTCATTTCTTCAATCATTTACACGTCCGTCCTTTTGTTTGACTGTTCGCTAGTTTGTCACTGTTTGTCTCCCGACCGACCGCCGGGGATAACAGTTCGTTCGAGTATGTGTACATCCCTTTTGTTCACAGTTTGTTGTTTATATTATATTTGCCATTCGCAATCTTCAGCTAATAAGCAATTAGGTAGTTAATTGCAAGAATCTTATCATTATGTTTTTGAAAACACTTCATTAATAGTAATTGTATATTCAGTTCAATTCTCGAAGCTTAAATTTCATTTATATACCGATTTTTTAAACTAATGACCATGTTGTTTCGTACGTTCAAAGTATTCGCATTGTTTAGAGCGTAAATGCGGTTTCATAAAATGAATATGGCCCCCTTCTCCATACTTTCAAGATATAAGTAAAACTTAAACACCAACGGCAATTATGTCTAAAAGTTTCAAACAAATGCGTTCCATTACGTGAAGTGTTAAGAGCTTTAGAGCCTCAAGCGACACTTTCTATTCTTACGAAGAAGTTTCTTGTCGAACTAAAACAGCGTTGTTTGGTGCAGTTATTCCTCGCTTGGTGCGACGAAGAAAGGAAAGAGGATGAAGTTTTACATGGAACTTAAGCAGTGCAATTCAGTTGCTAGTAAACATGAAGCTCCTCCATGGTTCATTTTCTCAAATGTGGATCACTATAGTCATAAAGAGAGAATTTCGCAAAATGAGGACGTGGGTTTTAGTGCAATCTTCTCGTCCGACGTCGCTTGAAGGATATGAAAACATAAAATGTAAGCATTCAAGAATGGCATTTTCCCAATTCCACAGGAATATAGAGCTATGAAACAACGGTACAACGTGAAAAAGTACAATACCCGTCACATCGCAATTTCTAGGAACCATACGTTAAGAGGTTTGTTGTGCTCCAAAAGTATCTTACATAATTGTCAATTTTGACTATGAGCTTAAGTGTCATCACTGTTTCAGAGAAACAGACGGCGTAGGAAGTTCAAGTAGTCATAAAAAAAGGACGTACTTATAACAAAACATTCGAATAACGTATTATGGTAATACATCAGATGCATCATTACGAAATAGTATGGATGATGTTTTAGAACTTTCAACAAGCCACAACTTACAGTTCCATAAAATATATTCATGATTTGATAAGCTGTGAAGTTTCTATTCACTATTTACAAATATCTCTTCTCTTCATCACAACGAAATTATGAGAAACAATGAATGGCGTATCATGTATAGTATACTTCCCTAGTATACTATATAGTTACCTCAAGAGAGTCTATCAGAATAAAAATGCTACTTAATTTTGAATATTTGCAGATTGTAGATATAATATTGCTGATTAAATTTGAATATTGCGACACGTCTCTCTACGTCCATATGCATGGTTTAATGGAGCCAACACACGCAAATCAAATACTCAACAAAACAGCTCTAATCGAATATGAAACCACTCCTGGAAATCCAACGCACGGATTTATTTTCCTCACTACTTCTGGATCGTCAACTGATACTTGGTTTAGTTTTTGCCCGGGTTCTGAACAGGGGTCTCTCATATTCCACAATTTTGTGTGTGGAACAGAGAATAGTTTCAGCAAAATAGTCCATATTGCCAAATTTCAGCTACGTGATGCTTTTTCATCAATAACAGGAAACCTGTAGGGGAATCATACTTACGTAGTGTAGTTGGACCCTACTCCCAGCCCGACACCATGAGAGGGGTAACGGAAGCGACTCTGATGGGGAAGTTCTAAGGTTCGAGCCCTGACGGCAGATTTTCGACTAACTACATGCGAGGTCGAATTCAATCGCTGTCTGGTGCAGAATTCTAGCGGGAGGTTACTCTGATCGGTAGGTTTTAGTTGTTTCTACAAAATATAGCAGGCGGATGTCAAAGCAACACCTTAACAAACGTCAAAACCCTCACATCGTGAGCGCGATCTTCCTTTTACCAACCTTCTTCCCTCCAATTTCCCACAAACACTCACCTTGACACGTCCGGAAATCAGTCGGGAGATTAGAGCTTGTCGCAGCTGGTGGTAGAGAGCCTGGAAGGCGAGGGAGATACCTGGAGGCGAAAGCCAGCAAGCCAACATGAAGGTCGGCGGCGAATCTCCCATTCAAGTGTTAGGAACACAACCATCTCCCTGGATATAGCATGTACTACACTAACGGGTCTAGTGATCACAGCCGATGACGCGCCCCGAAACACAGCAATCACTCAATACAAATCCATGTGTCAATGAGGCTAGCGTTTTATGTGGCTTTCCTACTATTTTGATCCCAAAACGAGACATCAATTTCGAAACTAAATTCGAATAAAACGAAATGGCACCTCAGTTGAACATGACTCCCGCATTTTCCCTGTGCACCGCGCTCTCCCATCGGAAAGCGCGCGCGTTGTCCTGTGGCGGCCGTGCGATCGCGCAGGTGCGGCCGGGGGGTAGGCTCTAATCAACGGGCTCGAACACAGCGCTGTGGGCGGCGCCGCGGGGCGACACGGCCGACACGGGCGCGCGCGCCCGAGGCCGCTTCGCCTCGCTGCGTCGTCTCGCGTGACAGCGGACACGCGCGACACGCGGCGGCGGCGGCCGCTGCGCTTTCGTGGCGGTGGCAGCACGCCGTGCGCGAGAGCCGCATCGCGCGGAACGGAGCAGCGCGCAGGGCAGCCCAAGGAGGGAGGTGGCGAGCAGCGGTGGCCTGCCCGAGTCGACGGCAGGAGAGTTAGGTGCGACTGTCGGCGGGCGATGGTTGTGGCGCGAGTGGTCGTGGCGGGCGAGTGGGTCGCGACAAGTGTTCGGCGATAGTGTTCGGCAGGCGAAGTTCGGAGGGGAGGGCCCGGCGGGCGATTCGTTTGGCGCGGCGAGAGTACGTGGCAGGAGGGGTGGACGCCGATGAGTCCGGGCGCCCGTAGGCGTGTGGCCCGCGGAGGGTAGGTGTTAAATGAGAGCGAACAGCTCTATGCACTTGCAGTTCCGCTGGATGTCGCACCGAGAGGTGATGTCCCGGCGGGAATGGTTCGTTGCTGTGGGTAGTTGTGACGAGAATATGTTTCGGGAAAGCCAAGCTTCAGGAGTCGATATGACGATGTCTCGAAGCCTGTCGGCCAAGCTGTAGCTTTTTACCTCTGGGTTCAAATTGCGCTCAATCCACATCGAATGTGATGGACGAGGCAGGTTCATGCGACATTTTCTCTTCATTCGTAAATTTTTGTGCACTTGCACTATTCAGTTTCTGAAACTGAAAAATCACGCGCAGACGTCCAGTATGTACCTTACACGTTTTTCGTATGCCCAGTGAGTACGTGAGCAAATATTTTTCTTTCAAAACAGTTTAACATGTGGAGGCAGCAGCGTACTAGTACTTACTCTAATTTTACTTGTGTAAATTATATCTTGCGTAATTACGTAATCAATGTAGTGAATGTGCCGACAGTTGTCGAACATTTTAATTGTTCCTTTAACAAACAGTTGCAGATGTTCTAACGTGGTATATGGAATGAAATTGTGTACTTTCAGCACCGGTATAAATTAATGGAACTGTACAAACTCTCCCTTCCTTCTGAGTATGAAGTAATAAAAAAATAAGGAAGTAATATATCGATTACGAGTATTGCACAGTTTTCATTAGATGTTACAACTGCCATTGCATTTAAGTAAATGATTTATTTCTAACAATAATATATTCATCTAAGTATTCGCTGAAGTAAGTTGTTAAACAGTAAGTAAATACTACATCTTTATAGCATTATTATCAAAGTTTTAAGAAAAACAATCTAGAACCAGTGATGTAACGAAACTTTACACATGTCGACGCACATGTCGATTTCTGAAATATGGGTTTTTGTCAAACATGTTCGCTCCAGTGGCAGAAATATGCGTCTACATTTCATCGTGGTTCAACTGTCGACAGAGACGGATTTTAACCCGATTTACGAACCAGAGTAAACATTTATGAGAAAACAAAATGTGAATAATGTCTAAGGAATAACTGATTGATCAGTGAGTTGTTTGCATGTGCAATAAATTTACAAAGAACATTTGTCTTTTTTTCTTCAGTTTCATACATATAGTTTATGATGTCTCCGATATGACTTCTCTTTCTTTCTCTCCTTTCATATTGTCACCTTGAGGAAAACATGTTACAATCTTGCATCTTTGTACGACACGAAATTCTGTTCTGTCTGTAGAAGAATGTATTGCTTCCAATGAAGATCAATCTTTTTTTATAAATGAAAGTTGCAAAAAAATCATTGCCGATTTCTAGGTATTTCAAGTATATTACCGTACTGAAGTAATAACGTACTGAAGTATTCACTGGAGTATTATCGTACTGAAGTATTCACTGTATCACAAAATCGCCTCAGTTATGTGTAATTTTATTGTTAGAAAAATGTTATACAGTTCAGGTTTGCATTTAGATCCTTACGTTTAATACATTTCTCCCAAGAAGGGTACCATATATATATATATATATATATATATATATATATATATGCTTGTTTAATATTTACTTTAAAAACTAACGATTCTTACTGATCTTTAAGTGAACGGTTGCTTGTAAAGTACGAAAAATTTATTGTCCATATTATATATTATTAAGTATGCATCAGGTTAAGCGTTAATCGCTTCGACTTGATGGCTAAACGATTACAACCCGCCACTCGATTAAGTAAAACCGAAATATAGATTAAGTAAAGCGAAGTCATTAACTTGAATTATTACTATTGTTTTCACGCCCTCGTTTTTAACATTATCCACATCCCTCGACCTCTCGGAAAGACCGGTTGAGTCGGCACAGAACTGTTGCCTCTGCACCGACTCTGATCGAGATTCGCTTGCGTTCGACTCTCGACGATCAATGATTTTTGATTCTAGTTATGTCTAGAATCGTATATAGTTCTAGTGGCCAGCTGCTCTGATCGGTAAAATCCCTTGATTTCTCTGATCAAAACATGGGGGATGCCGCAGCAGTACCCTAACAAACGGGGCACGAGCCGCGTACGATCCTTCCTGCGTCATTCTTGTCTTCTCTCCTCCCTTTACTAACGGACACTTGCATTTCCATGCCCCACACTGCAACACAACGCGGGAGCAATCTGAATCTTAGTTTGTTCCTATAGGGTCGGTGCCTCCACATACCTGGATGAGGGAAACCCCTCACAACTGACGTGTTGGTTATTTCTGAAGCTCTCGTTTAGCAGGGAAGGAATACCTCCCCCCATCGTGATACAACTGCACTACAATAACGTGATAATGTACATCAGTGGACACCTCGGAAACGCCAGTCAACAGGAGAAAACGAGAAGGCCGATTCTCCATTACAGATGCAAACCGCAGGAATTCTCCGGCCCCTCGCGCATTCCTCGTGTGCTTCAGATCTCTCATATAGCCCCTCTCGACCCGCTGGCTGCCGAAGCCCTCGCCAATCATAAACTTCGCTAGCGCCGTCGCCTCCGGCCCCATTTCCATGAAATGAGTGGCTTTGGAACCTGCGCGCTGCGTCGAAGGGAGACGCTTACGCTGGGAGAGGTGTTGAGGTGGTAATGGCAACGTAGTTGGAGCAACATGGTAATGAAGAGGAGGAGGAAGAGAGAATATACGAAGGGGCTGGGGTGGAGGGGATAGACGAAGGAAAGGGCGGAGAGGAGAGGCGAAGGCAGAGGAAAAGCGGAGGCTGAGAGCAAAAGACAGACGGGGACTGAGGCGGAGAGGATAGGTAAAAGCTGGAGAGGAGAGAACAGTCGGAGGCTTCGTTGGAGGATAGACGAAGGCAAGGGAGGAGTGAAAAGGTGGAGACATGGGTGGAGGAGACAGGCAACGGCTGGGACATTGAGGACAGGCAAGCAGGATAGGCGAAGGCAAGGATGGTGATACAAGAGAAGTGGAGAGGGGAGGAAAGGCAAGCGATGATGATGTAGAGACGTGTGAACCGTGGACGAAATCTGGGGTCTTGGCTGGCAAAGAAAAATCGGAAAAATAGTTGAAAATGAGACGACGTTGGAGGATTTGTAGCAGATAGGAAGGCAGATAGGAATAAAAGTGTTGAAAGTGCTGAAAAATTAAACGGCTTAAGGAAAGAACAGAATGAAATATCTGTAGATACAATTTAATGTGGTACTACATTGGATGGGATTCAATTTTTATCCAGCGATAAAGATATATAACAATAGAATGGAAAAATACAAGCAGAGACAGTACTGATAATTTTATAACAAACACCAATAATGTGCAAGAGACATGCAAATAATCAGATAATAAAATATTGTAATCACAGAAGATATGTTCGAAGTTGAACAAGCACTAAGTTCCCGATGGGTCTCCCGGTATATGTGGTAATGTAGTGCATAAAAATGTTTGTATAAGTAATAGGTGAGGATAGGACAAGGAATGGGAAGGAAAGATAGCACGCGGTCTGTGACCTTTTGTTTGAGTACTACTCCAGCATTCGTCTGGGGTTGATCAGAGAAGCCACGGAAATCTACCGGACAGAGCAGCCGGCCGCTAGAATTCTCCTCCAGGCAGCGACCAATTGCGATGGAAATTGTCCTAGCTTTCAACCTAAAATCAAAAGTCCTGTCACCGTCGAGACTCGAACGTAGGACCTCCCGGTCAAAGGCACTGCAGTGATCAGTTGAGCCCTCTCTCCCGGTCTGTACTGTGGGCAACCAAACCAACATGGCAGGAACGTTAAGGTAGAAAAGAGACACGCGTGGGCAAGTCGGCCGGCGCCAGCGGCCTGCGTGGTCGAAAGCCGCAGTCGCCCTGGCAACGGAGGGGCGCCTGCGGAGACGGCGATGCAGAAGCAGCGCCGCCCGCGGTCTTTGTGTCCGAATCGCAATGAAATGCGCTAATGCGAGTGGGAGCCGCGTGGCGCGCGGACGTCGTTTGGAATTTCTCATTTGGGATAGGCGACGGGTGCGGGCGGTGGCGGTGGCGGTGGCAGTTGCAATGCGCGTGCGCGGTAGGCGGTTGGCCGATGGCGGTTAAGCCGGAAGGCGGTGGCGGGGGGGGGGGAGCGTGACGGGCGGTGGGCGGGAGGTAGAGGTGTCGGTGGTTGTGTTGAAGCGGGGGCGGGGGCGACGGCGGTGGCAGTGCGGGGGGGCGGGGGGGGCGGGGGGCGCGAAGACAAGAGAGCAGCCATCGATTACGTCAATGAGCCACCCCAGTCCTGCACCACAACGAAGAACAGTCGTGCGGAAGTTTGAATGAAGCTTCGAAATTAACGGAATTGTTGGTAGATAGGCGGTCGAAAAATGGTATGTGTATACTAGGGAACAATTTTTGGAAAACAATGATATAAAAAGACAGCATGTGAAATAACGATAGGAATTCACAACTTGCAACAACTATATTCCAATGCGACATTATCTCCGAGAAAAAAAAAATTTTCAAGAAAAAGAAAATATTGAAATTCAGCCTGATATTTCAAGAAACATTTAAAAAAAATATTTCTATCTGCGCCATAAAAAAATTTTTACAAACTAAACTTTTCGGAATGACATCCGTACGTAGTTAACCTCCTTTCTCAGAGGTCTGTTAATTTTTGTTAGCAAGTAAATAGAAACAGCAGAGGCAGTTTTTGTTAGTTTTAGGAGATAAGTTTTTAGAGAGTGGTGTTGATGGGTGGGATTATAAGGAGGAAGCTAAGAGAATAATGGGTAAATGATTTAAGGTTGCCGAGGAATCGTTTTCATATCCTGTTTTGTAAACTATACGTTTTACGAGTTGGAATGTTGTTGTGATTGCGAGGTTTGGGCGAGTGATGAAAAAACTATAAGTCATAAGATTAAAATAGTCGATTATGGATGATTTATTTAGTTCATTTTTTAAATTTGCAATTTACTTTATGAACCAAGAAGATAAACTGTAATGTTATTGGAACGCCGTTTTGAACACATTGCGCAGCATGACACAGAAATGTGTTAAGAATACATCGACCCTTCAAACCTAGAAAAAACAAACAGAAATGGAAATTCAATTTGGGAAAAAAAATCTCCAATTGTATAATGAAAACAATTATGAAAATTTGCAGACATGATTTTCCAGAATAAATTTTAAGAGGTACGTACTACCTCACCAAGCGAGGTTTTTTTATATCTTGATAATAAAGTGAAAATTTCTACCACAATCAGTTATCAAAGAAATCGATATTCTTGCACATCAGATCATTATTTGGAAACGTAATGTGAAACGGAACGCCTTCACAGAAGTGGTTGATGAGACAGGGCGCACATTTTCATAGCGCGCAAACAATGACGCTGGCTGGCGTCGTTCCTCTGAAAGAAGCGCGGATTAGCGCGTGTGGCAGAGTTGTAGCGGAGGGGCAAAGAAAGGGTGATAGAGATGAGAGCGCGGAGCGAGGGCGAGTGGCGAGGCGGGAGGCGAGGGCGGAGAGGCGAGGCGGAGGCGAAGGCCGAGGGAGGCGAAGGGCAGGGAGGGCGAGGGCGGAGGCGAGGGCGGAGGGGCGAGGGGCGCGAGGGCGGAGGCGGCGGAGGTGGAGAGGGCGGAGGCGAGGGCGGAGGTGAGGAGGGCGGAGGGGCGGAGGGCGGAGGCAAGGGCGGGAGGCTAAGGGTGGAGGCGAGGGTGAAGGTGCTGCCGCCGAGACTAGGGCTATGAGCGAGAGTTGGGGGCGCGCCAGGCATGGGCGGGGCGAGGGCGGAGGCGAGGTCGGAGGCGAAGGTGAAGGCGGAGGCGAGGACGGAAGCGAGGGCGGATGCGCGCGCGGATGCGAGGGCGGTGGCGAGGGCGGAGGCGAGGGCGGGAGGCGAGGACGGGAAGACAGGGCGGTGGCGTACGGTGACGCGGGGGCGGGGCCGTCCCCCTGCCGCCGCGAGGCTGGGTGACGCGGGGCCCAACGCATTGTCTCGGGGCGCGCCGCGCACATGCTGCGCCGTGTGTTGTGCCGCCGGAGGGAGCGCCTTGGAGAAGGGTCGCGCCTTAATGACGCCCGCGCTTTGTCCTCTTGCGCCCCCGCGCGGATGCAGTCGCCGCATCGCACGCGCCCGCCCACGGCGCCTTTGTCGAAAGCGCCTCTCACAGCGTCAAGCCCACCTCGGTATTGTGGATGAAGACCAATTGCACCTCCACATGTATCACCAATACCAATCGCCTCAGTAATTAGTAGCCATCACTACTATCATTACTATCACTACTATCATTAGGAGCGAGATCACAAACAAGAGTATGTGCAGTACAACCTCCAGCATATTCTATTACTACCTGAGCCACCGCAACAACTACAAGTACGTTCATTTGAATCACTCAATGGTTGAAATTGTATTGTACATGACTGCTGTACTAGACGCGCCTTCACAATTTTTCCCATCTATCTCCTGTGTTTTTAATGTTTTTGTCTCTTATGCCAATTGCCACGGGCAGACACACTTCGTACATGTGTGTGCAAACCAGGCTTAGCAATCTTAGGTAGTGGCTACAGCAGTTGTGGTCCGACCGCGTAGTTAGTCCCTTATTAGTGCGCGGGAGGGGCGCGTGCTGTTTCATTACGTCCCCTGCCAGGGAGCACTCGGCGCTAAGCCTTCGGTAATAATGTCGGATATTAATCGGTTGGTGGGGGGTTCCTTTCCCTGCGTTAGGAAGTATTGACTCGCATTAGTGCATCTCTTGCGTTCACAGTATTTGCGCAATTTAATTTACTCATTTGGTCACGTTACTGTTTAACAGAAGTTACTGTTTAGCAGAAAATGCGTGTTCTTTTAGTTTTCATTTATTAAGGTAGTTTAAAAAGGGAGTCTCTAAGTCTTTCCAGCGCTTATGAACACATAGTTTTCGAAATTGCGTACAATGAAGGAAAATATTGCTAAAAGTTGTGAATTACACTTTCCTCCATGACGATTGCTCAAGTAAAATGCATTGCTGACCTTCAGTTCTGCGAATAATTTTCGCATTATGCCAACATTAACGCAAGTATTGTTCACAATATTCATCGTTAATGCAATATGAATCTTAACATAGTTTCCAACGAGCATTGTCGGTGAAGTTTATTAGCACAGTTGATATTTCTACATGAAAAAATAATTGGAAAGTTATATTTCCGAAACTTCTCAATAAAGGAGAAAAAATAATAGAAGAACACATTAAAATTCTAAATTCAATCATAAAAGGTTTTCCTCACTTAAATACCATATCAATAAAGTTATAAAGCCCTTCCTATTAAATTAAAGTAAAATGAAGTTGTTTCAAAAAAAGAATAACGACACTAACCCATCACGTAAGCGCAATTGACCTTTTATAACCTGATAAGCCGTCCGCCAGTGCTTACAAAAGCACTGAAAATTGAAAGTAAACAAGCTACTTTCCCTCGGAGCTAGCCCTCCAATTTGCACGTCGGCCTCTGCCCCTCCGTCCTCCCGCCGAGCTACGCGCTCATTCAATCGCCATTAGCCAAACAAGGAAGCATTTCACCAACCGCCCACCCACACACCCACCCGCCGCAACCACCCCACACCACGACGCTGGCCTTTCGTTCGCCGCCGACTAATGCTCGGAAGCTGTCGGATCACCGCGCCGATGAAGGAGGCCCTGGACGCGACGAAGTGGGCGCCGCCCCCCTCTGGCTGCGCCTGCGCTCAGAGGTCTCCCCAGGGAACGGAGTTTTACCAGGTGCCTCCCCGCCCAGACACAAGTTGGTAGACGATGGCAGAAGGGATACGTAGATTGATGGGGAGTGGGACGACAAACGAAAAAGTGGCAACGGAAATGAAGGTTTGCGTGCGATAATGTCAATAAATACAGCCGGAGCAGTATAGTTTAGGGCGGGATGTGCAAGGTTTCCAGCCACCGCTACTGTGAAAAGTCGCAGTCATGAGGAGCTGTGAAAGTAGTAGAGGTAGTGAATACAGAATAATTTTACGTGACTGACTCGTCAGATAGAAGAGGAAATAGATTCACCAGATAAGAAAGAGAGAGCGATGAGAGGTAAAATGTATGAAAAAAGTAGGAAGACCGAAGTACCAACACTAACTGTTTATTGATCTTTCAGCTTTACAAAAATGCCACAATTCAAATCGTACAGTAAACAGGTGGACCACTCGCCAGAAGAGAAAATACCAAGTTCATAGCCATTTGCCGATTCACCAGTAGAGGCTAGACACTAACAATTCCAACAGAATAAAAAAGATATTACGTAGTCGGCGTAACGGAATCCACAACAATAACTTTAACACACCCAAGCACAATCCAAATCTAATCTGTTTTTCCCGGTGTCAGGCCACCCGTTATACATGCGTCGCCGCTGCTGGCACAGACTTGCCCCGACAGCTTGCTGCTTGGTGGCAGCGAATATTGCTGCGCTGAACTGTAGGCGGTGTTGCGCGCGCACGCCAATTTGAAAGCTAGCCGGGCACACCTCAATAGGGAACAGGATTTGGTTAGAATGAGTGGCTAGTGAACTACAGTGAGTTGAAGTCCCAAACGCGAAGCCAAATGAAACAGGTCCATGACTGGAGCGTGAGGGAGAGCCAACATATCGATGGCGTGGGCGCGGCAGCGTCGGTGGGGTTGGCTGGACTCGTGGCAGACGCTCACAAAAGAAGGCCCCGCGCCGCAGGGGACGTGGCTGCGCAGGCCGAGGGGAGCGCGCGCGCCGCCCGCCGAAAAATCAACAGGCTCCGTAATTGCTGCGCCACAAAGACACGCCGCCGCCGCCGCCGCTGAAAGTGGAGCGCTCTCCCGGCGGAGCGTGCGCCGGCCGCTTTGTCCAGAGGTGACGACCACTCCGGGAGTGGCGAGGAGGGCGGTGAGGGGAGGGAGAAGAAAGAACGATCCATACGGATCACCGGGTGAAATGGCTCAGCGATTACAACTGTTGCCGCCGCAGCGTCTCTCACAGCGAGGTCCTAAGGTTCCGGTCCCGGCTGTGGCGGATTTTAGACATTTGCTACATTGCTACTAGGTCGAGATCAGCCACTGTCTGGAGGGGAATTCTAGAGTCTGGCTGTTCTGATCGGACGTTTTCCGTATTTTGTTCGATCAATACCAGGCAAACGTCACAGAAGTACTTTAACAAAGGGGCAAAGCGGGATCTTTGCTTTCTCGACCAATTCCCTCCCTTTCCCTTTTCCTCTCTCTCCCTCTTTCACTCTCTCTCCCTCTTTCACTCTCTCTCTCCCTCCCTCTTTCACTCTCTCTCCCTCCCTCTTTCACTCTCTCTCCCTCCCTCTTTCACTCTCTCTCCCTCTTTCACTCTCTCTCTCCCACTTTCACTCTCTCTCTCCCACTTTCACTCTCTCTCTCTCTCTCTCACACACACACACATGCACGGACAACCTGTATGATAGACCACTCGCGAACTTGTAACGTATGCCGGTTGGAGCAGTGCCTCGCTGCGAGAGATGCCTTGAGGGGGAAACCCCAAGTCGACAAGTAGTTCGGCGCAGGATGTCACGCTCTAGTGGTGGAGGTACATTGCCATCTCCCTGTTATTACCTGCCCTGTACCCACAGGACTAATGAAAAGTCGATGACTCGCCCCAAAACACGCAATACTACCTCACTTACTCCATTTCGTTGGCTAGGACTATCAAGAGAGTGATTGTAGTAGAAGAAAACATTGTGGAGTGACGATCGCGTGATACAAAGGAGCGGACCGCAAGTCAATATTGTTAGTGTTGCTGCGATTCATGAGTGGAGGTTACATATGTATTATTACACTCTGACTCGCTTCCTAAACGCTCTTTACCAGAATTTTCACATTTTGGAAATAAATTAAAGTAATTCAATTTGACATACGCACTAAAAATACATTTTGAGTGTGAGATGACCATGCACATACATACAAAGGACTAAGCCACAGAAACGTGATATCAAGTAGTAGATTCGTGACCATATGTCTTTTTTTACTGCAGAGAAATCTCTGAGAACTCTAGAGAACGAATTATCTTCAAAGTTGATGAACATAACGTGTTTAAATTAGTTATAGATGCAGACGCACTCTGTTGAGTACACTACCAACACATCTGGAGGTAATCGTGCTTTAATTTGCCAATATATTAAAATAAAACCACAGTACATGCAAACTCCGGGTCTTTCATTTTGATTTAAATACTTTCACCTTCATTTAATTTTTTTTTTCAGCGTAATCGAGTAATTACACACAATTCAAAGTTTATTACTTACAATGAAATTTCATTAGAATTGCTTTTTAATATTACGCCCAAACGCACTGAAATTTAATCCCAAATAATATTCGTAATGCGATTTTAAGGATCCCAAGTCATTTAAAGCTCAAGTACAGTTTATAATTTTCAAAATCCTTTGAATACCGTTTCTCGAAATCAAGGTTTCCCCTCTCAAAAATTCAGGACTTTGCATTTGACACACGCCATTACCCAGCGGAAGAATATTGTGTCATCTCTTTTCCCCTTTAGCGATATTTAATTGCTTCAAAATATCTCGCAAAAAACACCACATTTCGCCGAGAACGACAACGACCGCGGAAGTGACAGCAGGCGGCTGCAGCGGCAGCCGTCCTGCAAAGCGGGAGCTCCACCAAAGGCGACGACTCCAGTTAGGAGGGGACTCGTCTGGAGGGGACGAAATTCGCGCGAGGGTTCGCCCCTTCGCCCCCCCCGCCCTTAGGGCGACCCCCGGGGGGCGGAAGAGGGCCCGCAGCGGGCGACATGCGTGCTGCTTTCACGACGCGCCGTTCGCCGGCTTCGTTTAACCCACGCGTCTTTCAAAGCGAACGGAACGCGGAGGGGCGGCGACGGCTGCGCTGCCGCGCACGCCTGCTCTGGATTAGGCTGTTGTTCCACTAAGGCCTCGGGATAAAATGGTTCCCCTACACGCACTTGATTCAGTTAGCACAGCTCACGTCAGCGACTACTTTTGACACTTTCTGACGAATCACACGGAGAGGGGAGTGCGGTCAGTGCAAAACATACAGATGTGATTCGCAATCATTCACGAACGTTGGCTAAGTTGGGATGGGGATCTGGTGTTTCATATTATTTTGTCATTCTCCTAAACGCCAAAACAATGTGCACGTAAAAACAAATTTTGGTTCTAGAATTCGAGGAAAGTGCTCTTAGAACTCATAGTACATATTATTTACAAACATTATTCTTCCATAAAACTTACGCTTATGGCGATATTCAATAACAGAGGAATATAAGTTAAGAACCCGGGATCTTTGATATTTTCAGACGAAAGGGCATACCATCGACGTTCAGGGTTTCAAATTTAATATTCTCACATGCTATTGACATGATTTGAATGGGTGAAAACCAGAAAGGTGTAAGTGACATTTTATAAATTCTAAAAAAAGTCTGAGTGTTTATTTCATGCTGTATTTCATTGGCAATGAATTTTAGTGGTTTTAACTAACAATTGAAATCCTAGGTTTTAATGATTAAACAAACACCACGATTTTACGGTGATATTGACTTAAATAAACAGATATCCCAGAATTTATAAAATGTCACTTATACCGTTCACGTTTTCACACATTGTGTTTCATTTGTGTCAATAAATAATTATTTTTAGCGACGCTAGAAAATTAGAAGTTAGAGCATTAGAAGTTAGTCAATACAAATTTAATCTCTCGTCAAAATTATTCCCTTAACTCATAACTGAACTAATTGTCTGACATATGCGAGGTATTATCAGATGACGTTTCTGCCCACCTACCAATTGGAAGAATATTAGTGTATTTCGCAGATAAATGCGGTCTTCAGCGATGCTCCACTGTCTTTCAACCTCTAAATAATCGTTTACAAACCTTCACCCAGAATACGCAAACAATGGATAATGCTATAATTTTGATAACAATGAATATCACTAAGTCATCATTGCAACTATTGTGATGTCCGGCATCTGACACCTATTTAGAAGGCAATTTTCTACACACTTTTCTGACGTCGTACAGCAAATGCTGCGTAAATGCCTTGTTTTTGCTTTTGTCAATGTAGAGGCAAATGATAGAAGTTACAATATTTCAATATTACGTAACTACTTCTAATAATGCAAAAAAGGACGTGCTGTTGTAGCACCTCTATAGTTTGCTTTGTCATCGTACGTTTTTCCAATAAGAGAACTAATTAAAACTCATCATTCCATGAGAGTCTGGAAGTAAAGATACGTCGGTAATATATGAGGCAACTTATCGAAGTATCAAAAAGTGTGGTACGCAACCTCGGGGGAGCGCAGACAACTCATCACCCGGGTAGCATTTCGGCCGCAGCTTCTTCCGCTTAGGGGAGCGGTCGAAGGGGACCAACTCCCGAACGGCAGTTGGAAACTTGGAGCAAACCGGAAGTAGGCGGCGCCAGACGGGACGGGGGCGGCCCGAGATCATACCTCACCATCCAGGGAATGCACCGGACACTTGCAGGGTTAGTTGGGAACGAACCGCCCCCCCCCGCTGAAGGTGGTCGGGGCAGTAGCCCCTAGAGGGAACTTGGCGGAATTCGAATTAGAGAAACAGGAGGGTTCCGGTGGATGGCGAGTTGAGAGATTGTGCGACAAGCTGAAATGTTCTTGTAAACAAGGGAATGCCCCACAGAAATACTCGGTCAATCCTATAGAGGACATAGTAGTACAATTTAGAACTCGCACCACAGACTATATTCATTGGAATATAAACCTTAGGCAGGAGACGGAATATTCGGAGGGCTTTTGTGTTTTGACTCCTTGTTATATTTTGCAGTATTGAAGACAAATATATCCATGTTACCACACATTTTCTCAACTGGTGACAGATTCTTTTGAGAAGAAAAAATATACGACAAATTATGATTGGTGGTTAGAATGATGGTAACAATTCGGCAGAAAGAATTCACAACGATGTCAGATGCAGTGAATAGTTACATGGACGTTGCGTATGTCACTTTATATAATTTAATACATTTACATTTTTATTTTAATGATAGCAACTTAAGTGCATGAAATATTTTACTTAACATAACATACGATGTATATATTTTGGATAACAAATTATCATTAGTGTTCCTAAAATCTCAACACCAAATATCTTTCTAAAAAAAGTGTTATTATTTTTTAAGACCTGAAGTCACAAAAGTAAAAAAAAAAAAAGTACAGCGGACATCTTTACATCTGAAAGGGATTTCTAAAACACTTTCTAAGTCGACCATATCGTTTTTCACATATCCACATTCTTCCACGGCGCTGCCTGATTGTGTCACGCGTGACAACTCGAAGGGAATCGCTAATGTGCTGGAAGATCAGACACATCGTTTCCGCGTTCGTGCAGTGAAAATAAGATAAATCTTGGAGCTAGCCTATTTTCTATTGTCTCCTCGATTTATTTAGGTTTCAAACTTGAAATAGTTGAGGAATAAGCAATTTTATAGGAAGAGGAAATTTAAAAAATTCTGAAATTGAAAGTTGAACAAAATATTACTTAATAAGATAAATAATATTTTTTGGAAAAAGGGTCATTTCGAAAAGAAAAAAAAACATATCCAACAAACATGTCGCAGCATGATGTTCGATATTTTGTAGATGCTGGAATATCTATCAGCACTCCACCAGCAAGGGAGTTTTTGTGGTTGCCTGTCGGGCGACGAGACATATTCAAGAAACAATAATTAAATACTTAGCTGGTATCCTAAAATAGTACACAAAGAGAATCGAGTCAAAACGATGTGATACAGGTGTTTTGCAAACATGTACGTCCTATAGTAATAATTTATTGTGTCAAAGTCTAAAAGCACTGATGTTGTTGTTTTTTCTATTGAAGAGGATTCCTTGAGATTAATTCATATAATTTATTATTCTTGAATTAATTGTTTCAAAAAAATTCTTGATTTTACTTTTTATTGGTTTATTTCGCCAGAAGGTCCCCTTCTGGCTGTTGCCAATCACTTGTTTTTTTTATTCCTCCGCCGGGTGTCTCGCACTGACCGGGCCTGGCAGGGGAGGGGATCAAAGCGGGGGCGGAGCGAAATCGTACCTCAACCCGGAGCGGCGTGTGGGCTGCGCGCGAGCGCGGCGGCCGCTGAGCGAATTAATTAACGCAGCGCATTCCACGGGTGGCGCGCGCGGGCTGCAGCGGCCGGCCAATTAGGGGGCGGAGCATTTGCATGCGGAGCCGGCGGGGACGTCGCCGAGCACAGTCAGGGCCAGCAACAACGGAGGGAAGAGAGACACGCATGGGGTAGGGACGGGAACGGGGACGGGGCGAGGACAGGGCAGGCTTGAGAGTTGGTCTCGGAGGCGGTGGTTGCGGCGCGGATGTTTCGACGTCGACGAAAGCGCACCGTGCGGTGACAGCAGTGAAACTGGGAGTTTGGAGGCGGCTGCGGTGGAAATAATTGACAAGATGGCGAACGGTGTGGATTCGCAGTGTTTGTGGTTGTGAATGTGAGAGAGGGGAGGATGACAAGTGATCCGTGATAGGTGACCCATATCGGGTGTGAGTCGAAGGGTGTGTATCTGTAATGGTCGTGGTTGTGACAGTGACATATCACATGATCGATCCCTGACACTGCAGTTAAAGGTCTATGGAGACTAACTATGGAAGTTAAAGGTCGTTGGAGAGGAGCGACGCGATATTGTTTGGAGGAGGGGGGTCTGTGAAAGACGATGATATTTGCAACAGGAGTTAAACACAAATATTAAGATGATTAGAAATGGCGTTACAAACTGGCCTAAGCAGAGGATGTAATTTGAAAGTTAGAGTAAGACTGTCCAATGAGAATACACACGAAAGAGCGGAAGAACCGTGAGCACAGGTAGCTTTTGCGCAAGATCACAGAAGGTGACAACTGTAGCAACATTGGAGAACAGTATTACTTTCGGACCAGCGCGTCCGAAAGAGTCAGCTAGATCCAATTCATCGGTGACAGGAGGAGAATACTAGCGGCCGGCTGCTCTGATCGGTAGTTTTCCGTTATTTCTCCGATCAACACCAGTCGAACGCCGGAGCAGTACCCCCAACAAACGGGCCACAAACCGCGCGCGAATTTTTCTTCCCATTTCTTGTCCTTTCATCACCCCTTACTTACACGATCATTCGCAAACACATGCCGGGAGACCGGAGGGGAGTTTCGAGCATGTCCAAGCTGGACGGTGCCCCGGAGGTGGGAGATACCTGATTGGGGAAATCCCGGTAGGTCGGCGCCGGATTTCACCATCCGGCGGGGGAACATCACCGCCAACTCCCGAGGAAAACACGCACTATACTTAAGGGAATAACCATCTTAGCAGTGTATGCGCCCGGAATCACTCTCTGTCAATCACGACCGAAGGAAGAAGGGAACGGGCGAGGGAAGAGTGTTTAGGAAAGCGAACGGCTGCGTCGGGGGTAAATGCGACGAACAGGGGCAAGGGAGACGTGGATGTCGAAAGCGGCCAACGGGGCACGAAGAGGGCGGGTCAGGGACGCCGGGTGAGGAGGGCGGAGACCCCACGCGCAAGCGGAGAGGAGGCCGATGGGAAGCCGAGCGCAGGGCGACAGAGCGCCGCGTAGAGCCGGAGGGAAGACGCCGTGGCGCGGCGCGGCGCGGCGACACGGACGAGGCGCTACGCAAACAAGCGACCGGCGTCCGGCAAAGCCAAACACCTCGGCGGCCTCCGCCCGTGGAGCCCCGCTGCCTGCTGCGCCGAGGCCGGCCGCCAGAGGTAAGTAATCCCGCTCATTTCTCTCCCGGAGGCCAGGACTCGAGCGGAATCCATCACTGCCTGCAGGAGGACAGCCAGTGGCCCGCGCATTTCTGCCATGAGATAACATTGGCGGTACAATATTTAAAGACGATTAAATTACAGTGTGATGTCAGCAATTATAAAATTATACTTGCTTAGATTTACATCGCATACACGAATTACGAATCGGAGATTCAAATCAATAAATATGTAGTTTATCGTAACGACCACCATTATCTGCAGGATTATAATTTTCAGTTCTGGGCTGGCCCACAGAATACCTCTCTCCATCGTCTTAGACGTTTCCCACATGTTTTCTTCCGCTGGGCTCATTCAGAGCTATTTTAGTTCTTCTTAGAGTTCATGTTTGGTGAATAAACAAATGAATTGCTGAAATACTACTCAAAAGCGTGTTAACGATTCCTTTATTTAGAACAAATCAATTTCAATTTTGTCATAATTTTTATTTGTTTTTAAATTTTGTTTTACAATTTTTATGTTGCTATTTATTTTATCAATTTCAATTATTAATGTAATATTTAAAATTTTATGTCTCTTCTAGTTTATTTAAAGTTATTATTATTATTATTATTATTATTGTTAGTGTTTGACATCCTTGATGAAACTCTTTACCTTGCATCTCCTAACGAGCTTTCGCAACGGCAGCCTGCCGTCCCCACGTCGCACCAGTTTCGCATGTGGCCTTTCATCAGGCGGAGGGCGTTCGAAGGGCGAAGGGCGGGGGCCTAAGCGACTTAACGCGGATTACGGCCGTTCGGCTACACAGCACGAAATCATTTCGATAAATCGAGGGCGGATACACTTGCGCACCAATCCGACCTCTGCCCCTGCCGAAGCGACACAATGGGCAGCTGCAGCCGATACATAGGACGACATTCGCTGGTTTTCAAACAGGACCCGTCAGGATGCTGCCCCGGGAGCAAAGAACGCCTCTCCGACCGACGAGCAGGCGCGAAGGCAACAGCGACGGCGTACACGACGCAAATGAGAGCTGGGGATGAAACGGGCTGTGTACAGGCTCCTAATCACAAGCCACATTTATTGAGTTGACGAAAACTGGCTTCAGAAATGCGAATATCTAAAGTGCGGCTGGGTAGGTCGTAATACTAATGAAATTTATCTCGTTGATACCGGTCCGGATACAGGTGAAATACATTCATGAAAACATACTTGTAGAAACTTCGAGAGAGGTTGGCGAATCCCGAACAAAATATAATGGAAGTCGTATATTTTGAAACACGTTTAAGAAAAAGACAACGTATTATAACTGATAACCACGAAAAACAACAATAACAGAAATATTCACGCACCACCACGCCATCTACAAAACACAAGAAACTCGACCCGCATTCCAGGTGGAGAAGACATAATTGGCCCCGCTGTGGACTCTTTAAGAGATCAAAGGAGAAACTTTTCGCAAACAAATACAAGTTCATTGCAAGACCTGAGCGTCTGCCTGTTACGACATTGGTATGTTTTCCTGGGTCACACTATGCCTCCCTTATCCTTTGGCTCACACGGGAGCGTTAACACTGCGAAACACAAGTTATTCAGTTTTTTAGACGTAGCGACTACTTCCTTTGCTCCATCAATAAAGTACCAAAGAATATGGAAGTGATAACCTTCAGCGATAAACAAAATTTAATTTCTCTTTATTCCTCTTTTTATGAGGAGTCTAACTTTTAAATGATTTCCTTCGAAAGAATTGGAAAAATTGACCTTCACAAACTCAGATTATTATCCACAATCCTGAATAGACTCAGAATTGTTTTTGTTTGGAAATGTGATGTCACAAACGATTCCAGCACCAAATTATTGTTGGGGAGACGATTGAAGATACTATAAGGTACAGTTTACCAGGGAGCACCCACTCAAATTAACAAAAACAAATTCGGATAGAACGACCCCCTCCCCCCTCCAGGTCCTCCAGCAGTTACGACTGTCCCTGTCTCCCATGCCTACCGCAAAAGGAATTTCTACCACTGTGATGCACGAAACTCCAGCGCTGAGAAACTCTCCCAAGCCCATGTTTGCACAACGGTTGTATCCCTCATCATGTACTCTCGCTGGACATATCGGATATTTGCAGCGATGGTAAATATTACGCAGAATCGTGATTTGCAGCGGCACGCGAGCTCAATGCGAAGTGTACATTCGCGTGATATAATTTAGAATCGCTCAGGATCAGTAATGGAATACAACGCTCGTTTTAATTCCGTATATCACTCCAACCCTCCCAGATTCCCGTCTGGCTAAGTCCAATTTAACAACGCTCTCTACCTGGAAACGCATTTAAATATTTGCATTACATCTTAATTGGTATGTCGTGGATTTATAGAGAGCATTCGTTCCTGTTTTAACAAATCCATTAATTCAATTTCGTGCAAATAGAGTAAGTGGTCGTCGCGTTGTCCATTTCGCGCGAAAGAATGAAAGCGATGTTCATAGAATGGAGGAGACAATAACAGTTGTATGCAAGGTACGTCATTGGAAGTAAACGTATGCTCATGTAGGTCTACTATGACGGTAAATGGCCATTGTATTGACAAAGAAGGTTTATCATGAAATACAAATACACAAAGAACAATTGTCATGCCTTATATACTCATAGTTATATCTGATATCATTCCATCGATTATTCAGAAAATACCGCAAGAAATTAATCTAGATTTACTGTACAGTGTATTTTTGAACTCGGTTATAAAGGATAATAATTTTAAATATACACAGGTCGTCAACAATGCATTCGTGGGTAAATAAACATTTCATGAAATATTAATGCATTCGTGGGTAAATAAACATTCCATGAAATATTAATTCTATCTTACCCTGATCTGCACCGTTCGAAAACCATGTTTTATTGTTGAGAATACTCCAACTCGTCCAAGATCACAGCAGTAGAGTACTACACACCTGAAAGATAAAGACTAGTGTTAAAGAATTGCATGCAAAATGAGAAACTACAGTACATTTGCGCAGGTTGTCAAAACAATAGTTACACATTATTTCGCAGTGATTTATGTTTCATAGGATGAGTACTTCCGACTTCATCTCGCTCCAAATATTATCTTTAAAAAAAGTTCAGAAAGAATATAGTTGATAATTATCGAATTAGACTTCAACAGTAGTAATCCACTTCCATTTCGCCCTGAGAAATCTTGCAGCATGGCGGCCGAAACGTTGCCATCAGTGCCTAGGACGCTGCGCTGCGTCTCCCGGACAAACGGGTAGATTATCTGACCACGGAAGTCTAGTCTTTCTACAGTATTAATTTCCGCAATATAACGACATTTACGATTTACGAGTATTTTTCCACATTCCCTTAATTTTTCAAAATACCAAACACTTTCAAACCTTCCTGCGACTTCATATTATTATAATCAAAAGGGTTCCAACTGGAGGGAAGGGCGAGGGAAATGGAGGCAAGGAGGGAAGATGAGAGGGGTGGAGGGGTCAGGAGGGGGTGGATGGGGATGCAGTGGAAGAGAGGGGTGGAATGAAGGGATAAGGGAGGAGTGTTGGGGGGTTAGTGCGTTGGTGGCGGCTGGCAACAGCGGTCGTTTGCACACGATCGCGAGTGACTTATAGGATGCGA
This sequence comes from Gryllus bimaculatus, assembly GCA_017312745.1. Classification (NCBI taxonomy): domain Eukaryota; kingdom Metazoa; phylum Arthropoda; class Insecta; order Orthoptera; family Gryllidae; genus Gryllus; species Gryllus bimaculatus. The sequence continues at coordinate 1,149,201 of BOPP01000113.1, read as the reverse complement.
CGTTGTTGCGTCGCCGTCTGCGACTGCAGTTCATTAAGGGGTGTCGGTGGCGCAGTGACATACGGATGGCGAGGAGCAACTGAAGAAAAGGGGGACCAGGAAGACTTAAACGGTCGGGGAGTGACATAGAGGTGTTATTCTGAAGGTAAAAGAAAGAGCCAGAAATGAGAGATGGCGTTTGAATGGCAAGTGATTAATGTTTCCGAGCGTGGAAACTGAAATAGTTATTAACAGTGAAAGATTTGTATCGTCGGAGATGACAGTATTCCTCCGACAGTAGATGACCTTCTGATCCACTTGCAGATTTTCCAATCCAGGTGTCTCTCACCAGCGTGGCACCGCCTCAACCGAGGTCTGAGTTACTTCCTACAGGTCTTCCTATATGTGGGACAGTGTGATGCATGTAAATGTGTGTACGTGTGTATAAAAAAAGATAGCAAGGCAAGGAATAGGAAGAATATCGCACGCAGTTCGTGGCGCATATGATAGGGTACTGCTCCAGCATTCGCTTGATGTTGATCGCAGAAACCACGGAAAACTACCGATGAGAGCAGCCAGCCGCGAGAATTCTCCTCTCCAGAGAGTGGCTGAATTCAATCTAACTCTCTAGTTAGTGTGGAGAATCCGCTACCGTCAGGTCTCGAACCCTACGCCCTCCCGTGCAGAGTCGGTGGCAACGCTGCTAAACTCAGCTGGCCCGAAGCGACGGATGAAGGGCTGTTTGCGTGGGCGATCGCCACCGGAGCTCGCAAAGGGGGCGGTGGCCGCGGTGAGGACGAAGGGAGCGGCGCGTTGCGACTGCAACGAGAGAACTGGCCGCCACCGTCGGAAGCAGGAAATGAAAAGCTACAGCAGCCGCGCGCGCCGCGTCGGAGGACCTGCGAGCGCCCGACTGCGCCGGCCCACTTCCTGGGCTCCTGAACACTTCGGGTTTGGCTAGTGAATTGCTCTGTGGGTTCGAATTTACTCTGGGACAAATAATAAAACAGAGGACGGCGAGAGCGGTGTGGGCGAGTCTCTATCAAACTCTATTACAAACTGTATTTCAATAATAATAATAATAATAATAATAATAATAATAATAATAATAATAATAATAATACTGTGAAAATGGCTTACTTTACTTTGATATCAGCCTTTTCGAAACGGACAAAATACACCCCCATTAGCAATAGTGTCAATTATCATTACTTGCAATCAAAGTATTTGTAATTGTTTAATTTTTCGATTATTCTTCTTCTTCTTCTTCTTCTTCTTCTTCTTATTATTATTATTATTATTATTATTATTATTATTATTATTATTATACAATCACTACTGATAAACTAAAACTGTTTTCCAATTGTCATGAAAGTAACTATTCTTTGATATTTCCTGAGGAAAACTATCAGAAAGAGTGTCATGAACTTTGTGGACATATTCGGTCACTTGTTTTATGATATGCATTACATCAGATATCTCTGACAAGTTAATCCCTTGGGTTAGGCAAAATCCGCTTGTGAACAAACTGCAAATGAAATATTTGACACGCGTTTCTGAAACTGATTCCAGAAATTCAACATCCAATCAACAGAAAATCAACCATCCAGAAAATCAACATTATAAGCCGTTTAATATAAATTTACATTGGGAACGGAAAAACTTACTCTCAAAGTGAACGTGGCAATACATTGGGACAACACAGAAAAAACATTTTAAAATATTTTAAGCTATTGCGTTTGATTGGAAGCTCGATGTGCACTAATTAACATACCTGGATCGAGAGAATCGTGGTTACGAGGGAAATATGAAAACAGTAGAATAATGCTTACATGTTCTCTTATGGAGAGAATTACTGGAGGGAAATACGAAAAGACAAACCTAGTCAAGTTAATATGTAGTCAATTAGTAAATCTGAATTATTAAAATTAGATAAGAAACTTTTATAAGGACCATGATCGTTAACTGGTTCTGATGATCGAGTTGCGATAAAGAGTCCGAGGGCATTTGGTAGTCTTGATCGTTAGAACCCTTATACCGCCCTTAGTGAAAATTAACTATTTACTTCCAAGCATATTTATCTCATATAACGTTCCCTTCACTATGGCATTAAAACAAACAATACATCATTTCATAACGTTACTTGCAATGCTTGAAAATTCATAAAACATTATTTTTAATTACTACTTATGAATTCTCACCGTGAAATAGAATTATCTTGAAAAATGAACAGCAATCAGTAATAAAATTTCTGCCTAAATCATCCGCATTTTTATTTATTATTTTAAAATACACATTTACATTACTAGAGAATGGAAAAATACTTTCCGTGTCAATCAGAAAATATGAACATTACATCCTAAAACAGGAGTCGTAACATCTCAACTGGAAATAAGAATAAGATTCTCTAGGTTTTCTCCTTCTACCGGTAACGACTACCAAAGTTTGCTGTATGAGGAGAAAGTGAAATAAATATTACTGCGCATTCAGTAGTCGTGATGGCAAGTACGCACGTTAATTAAACTCATCTCCAAAACGTGAAGAGCGCACCAAACCACGAAATATCTGAAAACGAAAGAAACGATGAAGGAGAGAAGCAAGGACATTAAAAGACAGAGAGAGTGAAAAGAGAGTACATATAGACCAACGTCCTCTGTTCAAATCCTCAAATCAAGCTCAAACTAGTTTTACATTAAAATGGGGTGTTGACCCCGGGAGGGTGCGTGTTCTAGATGCGCAATGTTCTCGCTCGATATGGATACAAGGGCTTTTACTTTTAACTAATCTTTTACGGGCCACAATAAATGGCACTGCGGACCTCTGGCCAGTTGGACAACCCTGTTACAGACGAACATACTGCAGTAAAACTTCTGAAATCGTCAGTTGTACTCCGGGGTTCTCTGTTTCTCTCCCCCCTGTTTGCATTGCTCATATTCCCCCGCCTAACTAATTTCTCATTAGGCACTCTCTTCTCCTTTTCGGCCTATCTTTGCCTTCCTTACTTCAATGCTTCACCATTTTTCTTTACATAATGGTCAGTCTGATTTTACAGGCATACGCTCTACTACAAATTGATTTTTTAAATTATATTCTGTCATTAGTTTTATTACTCGTAATTGATCAATTATAAGAGGAAAATGCGACAAAAAATAACAATAAAAAACAGAAACGATTATCGGCAATGCCGCGAATGGTTACAGTACACACACAATTTGGTGTCACGAATAATATTCTTCCAAATTATTCGATTTCATTTAAAACAGTAGCAGTATAACTTAAATTACTGTAATATATGATTTATATAATATTATAAATGATCTGGAACATTTATTGTGATTTGTTTCCTTTCCCCTTAATTGACGACAATACACACGACTGTTTCTCTCTCTCTCTCCCTCTCTCTCCCTCCTGACCCTCTCGCTTCATTCGTCTCATCCCTCTCCCTCTCTCACATTCCCTCACTCCCCATCTCGTTTGCTCCTTGCCGCCTCAATGCAGCCCTTTATCTGCCGCGTTCTCTGAAAACAACCGCGCACTCATTAAGGCCGCGGTGGCGGCGCGTCGCAGACGGCTGATCGGCGCGTCCCCGCTATCCCGCTCCCCCCTCCCACCCCCCCCCCCTTCCCACCACAATCCGCCCCGGGCGTCGGTAGTCTCATTGCAGAAGGCGACCCCGCGTCCGCTGCTCCCCTCCCAGCGCTCTGCCTCTCGCCCTCTCATGCAGCTCCCTGGCTCACCCTTCAGTCCCCGCGCTGCGCGCTTTTATCAGGCGGGAGCTTCCCCTCACCGACCTCATGCCACTCCCAAACCGCGCCGCAGTGAATATTCGCAAGATTGCAGCTGGGAAAGCAATATGCGAATGCTGAAAGTACGCGTCGAGAGTTTGCCGTAATTCGATACTTTTCACCACAGTAATATTTTACATCATCGCAATGGACACAATTCAGGACCTGTTTAATTAATAAAATAGTTTCCGTTGTTCCATGAGTTAAATGTTGTAGAACTAAAATTTATTGTAAATTTCTACAGTTGGTGGTATAAGAGAAAAACGCAAAGGCAAAAGTATTGTAACATTCCCAAATTAGTAATTAGTCGAACCTCTCCCAAAATTGGGACATTAATTAAACGTGCATTCTCTTAATTATCTCTCTCTT